>AZIM01006282.1:7389-18717 GCA_000516915.1 Ophiophagus hannah | reverse complement strand
ACTCCCTGTCAGCTGCTCGGCCTCCCCTTCAGAATCAGAATCCGACAGGGGCATGACAGCAACGGATAAGGTTAGGGAAAGAGTGCCTGGAAAGTTTGCCAATTAACCCAATTGGCCAGAGTGACCTGTAACACTTGGGGATGGAGTTATTTTCTAGTTTAATTATACTGAAACCACAGGAAAGAATTAGAATTGGTTTTCCTTTGAAGCTGTGCTGATATAATGTACTCAATAAAGAAGACTTTGAGAAGGAGCTCAGTCTCAGAGTTCTGATTTGCTTGGGTTCACTAGTCAAAACCTTGATATTAAACCAATTCTTCTAAACCTGCCCCAGGGTCCTGAGCCCCGGCCATCCATCCAACAACACCGGAGGGATGAAAAAGACTCAGGGAAGATCAATGATAGAAAAAAGGGAGGAAGTGACTGCTAATCCTAGTGCTGCGTCGGCTGGGGCAGAGCAGCAGGCAAACCACTCCGGCGAGGTGACCCTCCCACTGGTGGCCAAACCAAGGGTCCATGTGAAAAGGACTGAGAGGCCAGTGAGGCGAGAGGATGTTCTAGCCACCAAGGACCTCTATTGAGCCAAGGGGGAGGCTGGGCACAAGTGTGTACCAAAGGCTGCTGGAGTTTCCTCTGAGATCTCTTTGATTGACAGCCACTCTCGTCCTGAGATGGAAGGCAAAGAGGATCGTTGAGTGAGATGAGCACAGGGAATGGGAGTACTTGACTGCTCTTCACAGCCCATCAGTATGGCTGAGGGAGAGGCTCGACCATATGGAGATCCAAGGAGTGGAACCAATGCACCAAGCCGGGTCAACTGTGAGGACAGCAGCTTGGGCAGTTCAACTGCTTCTAATCCACCAGAGGCTGAGCCCAACCCAGGCAGCCTGAGCAGCCAGCCCACCACCACAGCCAGCTGGGCAGCAAGTCCAAGCCAAAGGCAGAGCCTCCCTGGCAGCAAAGTGCAAAACTCCCCAAACCCAAAATATACTCCGTGACGCCAAAGGAAATGAAGGAGTTGAGGGAGTATATTGACAAAAACCTGGCTAGAGGTTTCATCCAGTCTGCAAAATCCTGGGTAGCAGCCCCCGTGCTATTCAAAGAGAAAAAAAGATGGGACAATGAGACTATGTGTGGATTTTAGAGGGATCAATGGCGTGTATGTGGAAAATATGTACCTGCTCCTCCTAATGAAGTACATGCTTTTCCCCAATTCTGGGGAAAACCTGTATAACAAGTATGTACAGATCTATCTCAAGGCACCTGCAGGGCTGTGGAAAGTCCCCAGGAGCCTAATGTCCTGGAACACCAGGGATCACCCAATGTCCCTAAAGAACCTCCCTGTGTGCCAGGAATATCTTGATATCTTATCTAGTGTGTGCCAGACTTTCTGGCTGATTCCTGTATCTCTTGTGTGTCAGCTAAGCTGGGTGGAGTATAAGAAAAGTATAAATATAAGAATCTCTGTATGATCGGGGCTTCCTCTCTGTTAGAGGGGCTCGTTTTTGTTCAGCTGAATAAACACGTAATCTAAAAGGCAACCTCTAGTCCTTTCGTGTATTTTTTACCAAGCCATAACATTTTGGTTGTGAGCTGCTTGGTTTTGGGGAGGCTCAGGAAGGGGGTAGCACCAGGCGCACTCTGGGATTTCCTAGAGGTGAACCCCTACTTGACGTGCCAGAGACAGAGGGCAACCAGACCAGACTACTGGGTCTAGTGATCACCTTTTAAGGGGAAATGGGTATAAGATAACCTCTTTCAAGGCAATCAGAACCACCCTTTTCTACAAAGATCCAAGGTCTTCTCCCATACTCTCCCATTTTAGGGAGTGATTAAGGCCCCGGCTGAAATGATCAGATCCAGGTCCCTAGAAAGAAACTAAACTCTATCTGAAGCTATCGATCACCTAAGATAGCTAACCTAATAAACAAAGCTTTCCTGGGTGGGGGGGGGCAGGAGGCAGAAACAGCACTGTAAAGTGAAAAGCAACCAGAGAATGATCTGGCCATGACAAAGAATTAATGATAATGTCTTCCATCTTCCAACCAAGTCACAACTATCCTTAGACAAGTGATAACCAGATCAAGCCCTCAATAATCTGGTCCATGGTTGCCTAGTGGCTACTAACTCCTAAATCACTCTAGATCAGGGGTGTCTAACTCGATTTCAATGAGGGCCACATCAGGGTTGTATTTGACCTTGGGAAGTTGGGATGGGCATGGCCAGAGTGGGTGTGGCCAGCTCAACATCACTTGTGTCGGGATGCCTGTGGTGGTCCAAGCACTCTGCCAGCAAAAATGGGCTTCTGAGCTCCATTTTTGGCTGCAACGGCCTCCTGCAACCCTCTGCCAATGANCAGGAGGCTGTCGCAGCCAAAAATGGAGCTTGGGAGCCCATTTTTGCTGGCAGAGGCACTGCGGGCTGATCCTTTGCTGTTTCTAGGGCAGCTGCGCAAGCCAGATTTAAGCAACCTGCAGGCCAGATCCGACCTGTAGGCCTTGAGTTTGATACCCCTGCTCTAAATACTACATGAGAGTAAATTTAAATTTCTAGTACTAGCAATCTTGGTACTACCACCAACATTGTGTCTGAATTGAACAGCTCCCGGAGGGATGTTGTTGTGCAGTAGGATGCCAAAATAGAAGTAAGCCTCAGCTAATCGTTACAACCTAACTTCAACTACAGGGTGTCAGCCCTTGATCCATCTTGATTCAGATTTAGGGCTACCACAAGGGGGGATGGGCAGCTGTAGGAATGAGAGAGTAGTGAGAAGGGAGGATAGCCACAACAAGATTATTTTACCAGAGCTCAAGGTTGCATCACTGGAGTTTGGAGGGGAGTCCTTGACTGGATTTGGTGGGAGTTCAGAATTGAGGTAGATTGGAGAGCGTGACTTGAGGATCATCAATAGGGGCTGGGTGTTAGTTTTACTGTAGCAGGGAAAAACGCGGGAATTCAGATTCGGGTTTTCTCCAGATATGCCAGTATGACTTATCTAATAAATTCTTACTTGGATGGACTTTGTTTCTGAGTGCTGAATTTGGGATAGAGAGATTAGTTGGAATGCTGACACAGGGTTGTCTAAAGTGGATTTTTTTAAAAAAAACTACTGGGGTTTCCTGGAAACAACTACCTTACCCCGCTTACTCTGACTCTGTGCATAGTGCCACATTTGAAACTAAGTTAAGACATCTCCAAAGAGAAATATCCCCTTCTGGACTCACCTGGGTTTAAGCAATACCAAGTGAGCTTTACAGGCCAGTAATCCTTAACCTCCCTAAGACTCACAAAGAAACATTTACCTCAGAAAAATACTACTGGCTCGTGAGGGTGCTTCTGGGCCCAGAACCTGTCAGGGAATTGTGCAGCTGGTGTCCAGATGGAATCAGAGATGCTAACAAGAGCTTGTGGTTTGATATAAATAAATATATTTATAGTAAATAAGAGAGGCAAACAGGAGCATAGTCAGGTAAATCAACACACTAGGAACTTCAGGAGGTAAATCAAAGAGCACACAGAGGAAAAAAGGTAGGAAACAAGGAAAACCCACTTTTCACTCATAGCAACCAATCATAGTTCAGATTCCCTTGTGTAGTGGCCAGCTCTCTTTAACCAATTAGCTTTAACTAAGTGTTCTTATTCAGGGGTTCCCAACCCCTGGTCTGTGGACCAGCACCAGGCCACAGCATGCCAGAAACCGGGCTGCCCAAACAAGTTAATCCCCATACACAGGATGCAGTCAGAATGCAAACCCATGCCCCCTCTGGTCCATAGAAAAACCTCTCTCCACAGAACCGGTACCTGGTGCTGAAAACATTGGGGCCATTGCTGTTACTCATTGTCCAACCCTTCACTGCTGCAGGTATTAACTTTTAAATATCTTAATAGTATCCATGAAAAGAGGGAGAAAAGAAATAGAGCTTGGTATGAGCTGTAGATTACATTTCTCACAGAATCAATCTCCCCTTCTGTTCTTCCCTTAGTTACAGATGTAATATACAAAAATCAAGATGTTGATGGTAGCATTGGTCTATCCAGCTGAGTCTACTTAATCAATTGTTGGCATTCTTGGTATTGTCATGTAAAGCAATGATTATTGATATTTTGCTAGTCATCCTGTTAGCTTTTATTGAGCGGACCTGAAACTTAACTCAGCAACGTATGTTATTAGACAACCCACAAGCCCTTGGATCATTCTTCTTTCCACATATAATATAGGCTGGTACCTTTTCCCCTTCTCTCATGACCCTCAGCAGAGCCCAGTGAAACCACCTCCTATTCAGCTGGCCCATGGAACTGTCTGCCACTTTGCTAGGAAGAGGGAGAACAAAAACAAAAAAACCGTGATCTGCAAGGGAGACTCCCCATACTAGTATGTCCCCAAGAACACCCTTCCTCCAAGCTACCCATGGCAACCTCCCTTTCTTCCTCCACCCACCCCCCATGTTTCCTGGTAAGCAACCACTCAAGAATCAACCTTCTTAACTTAAAATACACCAGTTCCTCTGAATCTCTCCAGAGAAGGAGAGGATGGGAGGATACCCACATGTGCCCTGGATGGCTGCTCCTCATGAGGAGATTGGAGGACAGTGGTTTTCCATTAGTTTGAGCACTGGGAGATAATGTTATCAGTCATCTTACTTGCAATAATGGTAGATCCTTTTAAAGGACACTAAATTCTCAAACCTAACTTTCTAATCACTTTAGAATCACTTTGATTATTAAACATTTTAAAGTATTAGAGACCTTCAAAAGGACAAGTTTGAAAAGTCATCATCAGATGAGGGTATTTTCAACTCTGAACAAAATAAAAGTTAATTATTGGTTTATTGGGGAGATAGGCGGTATATAAATTTAATAAATAAATAAGTTATATAAATTCTTAGAGTTTGAAATAAACAGCAAAAATCTAGGTGTGTCAGAATTGGTTTCTGTGGCATCAGAAAATAAGGCAAAACAAAATAGGACAGAATTGTACATCTATTACAAAGTGAGTATTATAAAATGAATCTGAATTTAATGACACACTTGGAACTTCAAAAGATAAAGTTAAAGAGAATATATAGAATACATATATAATTTTTTTCTCATCCATTAATAAAAATAATTATCTTTTGTAGAAAATTATATTTTTAAACTATATACATACAAAAATAAACCATTACTACTTTGATAACACTGAATTATACATATTGTTTAATGAAGATTATAAATATGTCTGCCAAGGAAGCAAAATTAGTTGTATGGCTGAATACAACTAATTAATTGATTTATGAAACAAATGACATCTTGGAAATATAATATGTGCACAATTCCAAGTTTATGGATTTAACAGTTTGATGATTTAGCTAAGAGTAGCATAAAATACCTGATGTATAATGACTCTCAATTGATTATACATCCAAGATATTGAACAGGTTTGAAAAAGAAATCATATATCTGCAGCATATTTTATAAATGGGTTGACAAATCAAATAAAGGTAGCCCTAGACTTACGATCACAGTTGAGCCCAAAATTTCTGTTGCTAAGTGAGACAGTTATTAAGTGAACTTTGCCCCATTTTGCAACCTTTCTTGNNNCAGTTGTTAAGTGAATCACTACAATTGTTACGTTAGTAACAAGATTGCTAAGTGAATCTGGTTTCCCCATTGACTTTGCCTGTCAGAAGGTTGCAAAAGGGGATAATGTGACCCTAGGACACTGCAACTGTCATAAATTGGGCGTTGTCTTACCTGAACTCCATTTCTCCTTGTAGGCTAGATAGATCAGGCATGGGTTGCTCAGTGTCCTAGTTGACTGGACTGAGTCTGTCAAAGGCTTAGCTCCGCCCACTGTGGGTGGCCACTCCCAGCTTTCGGCGAAGACTTCATGACAGACAGGACTGCCTCTGAAAAACAAATCAGGCTATTGCCCCCCCTTCAGCCCACACCTCGGACCAGACCACTCAGGGTGTGGCTGACCTATCTAGCTTACAAGGAGAAATGGTGTTCAGGTAAGACAATGCCCATTCTCCCTTGTAAGGCTGCGATAGGTCAGGCATAGGACATACCAAAGCTGGATTGTCCATGGGAGGGTTCATGTCTGGTCCTGGTCCCCATGATCCATGACAACTCTCTGCAGAACTCATCTGCCAAATGCAGTGTCCGCTGAGGCGAACGCATCCAGAAGATAGTTCTGAATAAAAGGAGATAGGTATGTACAAGTTGCTGCCTTGCAAACTTCTTCAATTGAAGCCTGTGTCGCCCAGGGCACTGTCGTAGCAGCACTACATGTAAAGTGAGCCGTAATACCTCTAGGCACCAAGAGGGAATGGCTCATGTATGCCCTGGAGATGCAGGACTTGATCCATCTGTAAAGGGAGTTACCTTGCCCCCCAACATGGCGGGTTGAATGAAACAAATAGGGATTCTGTTCTGCGGAATTCTGAAGTCCTCTTGATATAAATCTTCAAGGCCCTATGCACATCTAGGGTGTGCCAAGATTTTTCCAAGTCATGGACCAGTTTGGGGCAGAAATCTGGAAGAATCAGCTCTTGTGCTCTGTAAAACAAGGTGTTGACTTTTGGAATGAATGCCGGGTCCAGCCTCAAAACCACCCAGTGTGGGTGGAATATGCATAGGTCTAGATGCACTGAAAGAGCCACCAGCTCAGATACTCTCCTGGCTGAAGTGATAGCTACCAAGAAAGCTACCTTAAGTTTCAGGAGATGCAAACTTGCCAACCTGAGAGGTTCAAATGGAGCTCTAGTCAGGGACTGCAAAACCTTCGACAGATCCCACATAGGATACCTGTGGACCACCGGAGGCCAAAGGTTAGAAGCACCTCTGAGGAACCTGAGGACTGTAGGGTGATGTGCTAATGACTCCAACTTCCCACAAGTTAGCACAGATGATAGAGCCACCACCTGACAACGAAGGGTATTGGGAGAAAGGCCTCTATCCAAACCTGCCTGTAAGAATTCCAAAATCTGTGCTATTGAAGCCTCTAGAGGCTGAATATTTAACTCTGAGCACCAAAGGGAAAAGGCTTGCCAAGTAGCATTATAGATGCGGATTGTGGAAGGTCTCCTGGAGGCCTGAATGGTTCTGATGACACTGTTGGATAATTGGGCGTGTTTTAGAATGCTGCACTCAATCGCCAAGCTGTTAGCTGTAGCCACTGGGGCTCTGGATGTTTCAGGGACTCCTGCAGGAGAGAGACATCTTTCTTAGAAATCCGCCAAGGATGCTCTACTGAGAAGTTCACCAAGTCAGCGAACCTAGGGCGGCAAGGCCAATAAGGAGCCAATAAAATAATCTCCACTTTTTCTGCCAATATCTTACATACCACAGCTGACAGCAGAGGCAAGGGAGGAAAAGCATACAACAATCCCTGGGGCCACCTGCTGCGGAGAGTGTTGGTCTCTTCAGCCCCTCGGGTAACAAACCTAGTAAAAAATCTTGGTAATTGAGCATTTAATGGAGTGGCAAACAAATCCACTGCAGGAAGGCCGAATCTCTGAGTTATTTGGAAAAAAGGAAGGATGGAGTCTCCATTCAGCATGGTCAATAGTGATTCTACTGAGCCAGTCTGACTGCACATTGTCACTGCGTGAAATATGTTCAGCCCAGATGGACAGGAGATGTCTCTCTGCCCATCTACTTAAAACCTCAGCTTCTGATATGAGGGATTGGGATCTGGTCCCTCCCAGCCTATTGATGTGGGCTTTGATAGCTACATTATCCATCATGACAAGGACATGTGTATCAATTACATGCTGACTGAATTTTCTGACAGCCAAACGAACTGCCCTGAGTTCCAGCCAATTAATGTGCGTCTGTTCCTCAGGTGACCAGATGCCCTGAGCCATATGAGAAGACAAGTGAGCACCCCAGTGGCATCAGTAGTAAGTAGTAAACTGGCATCAGTAGTAAGGATGAGTCTGTCATCCCCTTGAAGAACAGACCCTTGGAAATGGCTCAGGATAGCCACCATAGAAAAGATTGGGATACCTTCTTGGGAAGCTTGACCCTAATTAAGGAATGGCTCTTGCCTAATTTTTGATGAGGTAAGAGGAACCACTGGAGAGCTTTGGAATTGAGCCTGGCCCAGGATACGATGCCTATGCAAGACACCATCTTACCGAATAGTTGGGAGAGGTGGGTTAATGGAGTGGAACCCTCTCTCTGGATATGCCTAGCTAGAATCTGCAGGCTGTCTTGCTGTTCCTGGGAAAGAAAAACTTGACAGGAAAGAGTGTCAATAAAAGCAAAGGAATGGAGGGAGTAAATTGACTCTTTTTAACATTTATTGAGAAACCAAGATCCTGCAACACTGAAATAGTAGTCTGCAGGTCCCTCCTTGCCCCTTGAAGAGATGTGGATAGGATTAATATATCATCTAAGTAACACTGCAGATGCACCAGAAGAGTACACAGGTGCGCTACCAAGGTAGCCAATACCTTTATAAAAATTCTGGGGGTGGAAGACAACCCAAAGGGGAGATCCCTGTATTGGAAATTATACCCTTGATAACAAAAACATAGGTAACACCTATGGGAATGACAAATGGGAATATGTAAATAAGCTTCCGTCAAATCAATAGATGTGAGGAAGTCACCCTGCCTAATGATCTCCAGGGTAGTCTGAAGGGAATGCATTTTAAAACACCTGTAAACAATGAATTTATTGAGCCTTTTCAAATCTAGAATTGCTGTCCACCACCACCACCCCCGAGGCCTTGGGGATTACAAAAAGTCTGAAATAAAATCCCCTTCCTTTTTGGTCTGTGAGGACCTTTTGGATGGCTCTAAGCTGGATGCTGGATGGCTGAATCCATGAGTCCCCTTCTCACATTGTCCCTTCAAATGGAACAGGAGATGAAAAACCTCAGAGGAGTGGAGTAGAACTCCAGCGAAAGGCCCGACCTCACGGTATTTAATACCCAGGCGTCTGATGTAATTTCCCTCCATCTGTCTGCAGACATGGCTAAGTGACCACCAATGGGGGAAGTGTGAATGCTGTTAGAATTGGCGACAGTATGGGCGACTTCCTCCTCCCCGAAAGGGCCGCTTGGCTGAATACTGTTGTCTGCCCTTGCCTGCTCGATCTGAAGGTGGTTTTGGTTGTTGATAAGGAGACTTGGGAGACTGATGGAAACTGGGTCCCAGCTCCACCCTGAAGGATGGGCATCTATAGTATGAGGCAGGCCAAGTCTCTGTCCTCTTGTAGAGTGCCGGAAGCACCTTCCTCTTGTCCTTGGACTCTGCAAGGAATGGATCTAATGCTTCCCCAAACAGTTGGCCTCCTCAGACAGGAATCGATGCCAGCTTCCATTTTCTCCTGCCATCCGCCTGCCAATTTCGAAGCCAGCACATGTGTCTAGCTGCTACAGAAGCAGCAATGGCCTTTGTGGCAAACCTGGCTCCATGCAGGGTGGCATTCGCTGTAAACTCTGCTGCAGCTACTAATCTATTGATATCCTGATGTGCCTGGATATCAGAAACTGGGAGCCTATCCTGTAGCTGTCTGAGCCATCTGAGAGCTGCTCTGGTAAAAAAGGAAGCAGCCATGGATGCTTTTATAGTCCAAGCAGCTGCCTGATGGGACCTTTGCAATGACTGCTCGATCCTTTTCTCATCGGCTTTGAGTACTTCTTCCGGATCAGAAGGGGCTGAAGATGTAGAAGACAAGGCTGCTACAGGGGCATCTACAATGGGTCCCAGGAGGCTCTTGGTGAGCTCTGGCCCCATGTTGAAGAATCTACGGTTGGAAGACAATAGATTGGGGCCAGAAGCCAGAGTTTCTAGCTGCTTATTTACCACTTTTAAAAAGCTTAGGAGATGAAACCACTTCCTTCCTCACAGTAGGTTCATCGAAGAGAGCATCTGACTCTGTAGAAGGCTGACTGTTGGGATCATCATCATCTGCATCTGGGCCCAGATTAGTTGTATTCCTAGCCTTGAAAAGCAAGGACTTGAATAATGTAGGACAAAACAGGCCTTAAAAGGCCGGGATCTCAGGAGCCAGACCTTTGTCTTCCATTAGGTCAGGCTCACGTTTATCTACCAAGGAAGGAGTATAAACTGAAGGAGCTGGAGATTCTCGTTCCTGAGATTAGGAACCCCTTTCTGATAGATGAGTCACCTGTTCTCGAGATGGAAGCACAGACACACCTGATGCTTCTGAAGAGTGATGCACAAATCTTTGGATGCCTTCAGCAATTCCATTCCTGAAAGCTCTATCTATCAACAGTTGCATATTGACTGGAATCTCTGTTTCAATCGACTCAGATGGTCTGAGGCCTGCAGCTGTGGGAGTAAATGTAGCCTCCACTCCAGGCCTACTGCCAGCCTGCTCCTACCAAGGTTCAGCCCTAAAGGCCTTCTGTTGATCCCCATAGAAAGATGTTGCATAGAGCCACTTTCAGATGCATCTGCGGACCAAGCCTGAGTCCTAGTCCTAGACGAAGGGCCAGGTTCCTGTTCCTGAGAATCGACTGCACTATGATGCGAAGCAGAACCACCTTTAGCTGGAGACCTGATGTTTCTTCCCCTTGAAACCTTTTGAACCTTGGCAATTTGCCTTTCTAGGGCCTTCTGACACCTAGAAGCATCCTTCTCCTCCGCCTTTGAGGCCTTCTCTGGTGGCAAGGCCTGCTTCCTTTGCTTGCTCTTCTGGGTGAGAGCTGAGGAAGCCGTGCTGTGGGTCCGTGCTCTGGAGGCCCTACTTTCTCTAGCGGCATCTGCCATTTTGAATGAAGGAGGTCTCTAGTAGATTGCAAACCTGTGCAAGGAGAAGTACATGAAGGGAATTAAAATGGGGAATTACCTTTCTGCTGTCCCCTTTGCTCCAGCCACTCCTCTTCAGCCCATATATAATGTCAGTAGGATGTTTTAACACTTCCTACTGGGACTAATTGGGGCCTAATAGGGCCTAAATTATAGACCAGGCCCAGCTTTGAGGCCTGTAAGGTCTGGTCTACTTCGGAGAAAGGGACCAGGTCCCCCATTGGAACAAAAAATTGTGCCTCACCCTTCGAAGTCTTCTGGACCAGCTGCTTCCAGATGCCGATGGCCTAGTGCGGTCCCCTGAGTGCTGTAGTGACCTGGAGAAGTAGGCCAACACTGCCCGTCAATTCAAAATGGCCACCACTGGCCATGCAGTCCTCTACTTTACAGCGGAGGCCCGAAACAGGCTCCACAGCCTTTTTCTGCTCTCTGGTGGTCTAGAGCAGGGGTTGTCAACCTCAGGGACCACCAAACGCATAATTTTAAATCCCGCGGACCAGAGACCCTGGGAAAATCTCCAAAAAAGTCTGCAGGAAAATTCCCCACCCCATTTTCCTAC
>AZIM01006281.1:459-11746 GCA_000516915.1 Ophiophagus hannah | reverse complement strand
ACACACACACACACACAGAGTTTGGAGAGCCCCCCTCCTGTCTCTGTCTAGCTGTGGCGGCAATTGCAGCACTTCAGTGCCTGGCTGGCAGGGCGTTCAGGTAAGCCAGTGTGGGACGAGGGGGGCAGCTCTGTTCCCCCCACCTTGCTTCATACTCCACCACCCCCTTGCGGCTGTTGCACCAGTGCATTGCTCAGCCTCCTGCTAGGTTATGGCAGTGAGCAAGGAGATGTGGCAAAGAATGAAGTGAGGCAGAGGGGGTTGGAAGACAAAGCAAGGCAGGGGGTGCAGAGCTGCCTCACAAGCCCTGTCCTGCTACCCAGGGCAGACACATCCCTTCACTAACCTTTCCAGCTCCTTTTGCTGCCACCTCCACATGCAGAGCCACTAAAGTAGTCTGTGGGACTACGGTAAAAAAAAAAATAGTTCAGACCTTCCAACTTCTCACACACAAAAAAAAAATCTCGCGAGGTTGGAAGGTCTGAACTATTTTTTTTACCATAGTCCCACAGACTACTTTAGTTGCTATGCACTCAGCGATAGAGAACTGGGCCTGTGCATGTGCCTGCCTGCTGGGATGGTGGGGGCTGGACCAAAGTGACGTGGATTAGACCCTTACAGTTTCCAAGATGGCCACACGGGCCAGATTCGGCCTCATTGCAGGCCAAATCTGCTCCATGGGCCTTGAGTTAGACACCCCTGATCTAAGACATGTATGGGCCTGTAATTCCTTAAAGTCACACAGAATTCTGTCAATGCTTCCTACTTGGCAGAAAGATTAGAATATGCCTTGTTTCATACTCCCAATAATGGAAAGAAGCCAAAATGTCTAGTAGTTGATGTGTAAACTCTCAAAACGATTCTAACTGAAGCCATATTTTTCTTGCTTTGTTTCTTAGTTGCCATATTTATGGAGGGGAGAGGGACTTATGGAATGTAGAATGTTTTCCTCCCATGTGCCAGATGTAACAATGATAAGGCTACTGAGAACCAAGGCAAAATCAGCATGTACTAGCAACAGCAGGAGGGAATGCTGAGAAGTTTATCACCTTCTTGTTTGGCTAACATGAGCTGTGACATGAGGAAGGTGTACAGTATCTTTTAATTATATCAAAAATGTGGGAACTATTTAGTGTTGGTTTCACCTTTGACTGATATGATATACCCAATAAACCGGATTTTTGAGGAAGCCAAGGCCTCAGAGTCTTGAATTTGTTGTGAGCATTACTCGGAACCATGACATAATGTTATTTATATTCTGATCAGCTGAATGACAGTTACCAAACTGCTACTAAACAAAAGAAAGAAAACAGGAAACTATACAGAGTGAGGTAGAGTATATATCTTAATGTTTGCTTACACATAAATTGGAGCATACATATTTAGACCTCCTGACTTTGCAACTCATATAGCTGTGGTACCAAACTTTGACAAGAATGATATAAGTTAACTGAAAATAAGTTTTTATAAAATATGTTGTTAATTTAATCAACTTCAAGTTCACAGACTTCAATTATTTAAGTTGAGCTAGGAAACCAGAGCTGAGTACCAATTATTAAACCTTGAATGTATGACAAAAGAAAAAAAGGATTTTAGTTTGTTTTTCAATTGAATTGTACAGCTTATATATTATATTAAAAGTACAAAGAATTCTGAAGTGAATTATCTTGGTCTGATTTTTACATGTAAAAAACTTGGTATTTTAGTAGGGGTGTGTAGATATTTTATAACCACTAACTGTAATCTCATTTTGCTTTCTTCACATTTACTTAAAATGTATTCATTTTTTACCCATCTTTTTATTATTCTATACTATTTTATTCTCATTTGCTGTTAATCTGAGCATGAACATTTAATCCCACTTTTTCCTACATATGAAGAGCTAGGTGAAAACCAATAGACAAATGTTTTGTTACCCTTGATTAGAGGGCTTTGAGTAGAGGTTGAGAATGAGAGAAAAGTAGTAGTTGCAATTAATTGTGTAAGGTCTGAATGATCCACATAGAAGAATCAGCAAATATTGATGTAACTTTTCATCATAAGAAATATGATCAATTTTTATTCATCTGATCTACAGTTAGTACTTGGGCTGCAACAATTCTTTTATTTTTTTATAGTGCTTGGAGCATCATTGACTGTTTTGTTTCTTGGAAAGTCTACTGCAGGGCTGTCAAACTCCCAACCCATGGGCCGGATGCATCATGTGCTGGCCACGCCCATGCCTGGTTTAGCAAAGGGGAAAAAATTCCAGATATGTTACGTGATGCCATGGTGACTACCTGAGTTTGACATCTCTGGTCTACTGTGTGTTCAGCATCAAAAGCTGACTTGACAAATGGTGTAGACTCTCAGGCTTGGCTTTTAAATTGGAAATAAAAAGAATGAACAATATAATTTCACATGATCAAGGTTTAATTTATTGTCTAGAAAAAAGGTTATTGTTTTTTATTATTGTAACATATATCATAACTATTTGTGCTATTGCTAATTTAATTATTTATATTTCAAGGAAGTTACACTCCTATCTTTTACTATACAAATTTTTATAGTCATATTGTGCAATAATGTTTTTTTTAAAAAGCACATGCAATGGACATAATCAGTGATAATTATTTTTCCACATTTAATTTTTCATCTGCTTCCTTGAAATGAGATTAGCAGGTTGAACTTGACAAAAGATTCAAATCATATATATATAAATCATATCTATAGCAGGGGTCAGCAACCTGTGGCTCTGGAGCCGCATGTGGCTCTTTCATCCCTCTGCTGCAGCACCTGGTCACTGCTCGGTAAAAGGAAAAAGGACACTGCGCTAGGAGGAGACTCCATGGTGGGGGAACTGGACTTCCGGTCAGCAGAGGAAAAAAGGACGCCGTGCTAGGAGGAGACACTATGGTGGGGGAACCAGACTTCTGGTCAGCAAAAGAAGAAGGATGCCACACTAGGAGGAGACTCTATGGTCGGGGAATCGGACTTCTGGTCAGCTCCAGATTGAATGGGAGGCTTCCGGTTAGGACCTTTGTGGCTCTGAGTGTTTAAGGCTGCTGACCCCTGGTCTATAGCAATCATATCTTTCTTCAGATTCTGTGGAAGATCACTAATATGGTACATTCACACACAGAAAATATAAATTAAATTCATCTTGTGTACTAACTGTACCCTTTCCTCAAATGGCAGGCCATTCAGACAAATATTCAAGTTCTGGTCACATTATGATGGATTATTGCAATATGCTCTACATGAGACTACTGCTCACCACTGCTACACAAGCTGCATTGCTGCCAGTCATCTCCAAGTGTAATTCAAGAGGGCTGATTATTACCTAAAAAGTTCTGTATGACATCAAGCCCACATATGTGTGGGACCATTTCTTTCCAATAATTTCTGTCTGGCCCTTACCTTCCAGTAGAATGGGTATGCATCAGATGGGACTACTAAATGCTGTTCTCTTGTGGTACTAGGAAAATCCACCATATTTTATTTATTTATTAGGTTTTTATCCCACTTTATTACTTCATAGGTAACTTGCCTTCTGTGTCACAGTCCCCACTCTCTGAAAAGCATCTCTCCAGAGATAAGGACTGCACCATCTCTCTTATAGAGCTCAAGAAAGCTCTGAAAACCTGGCACTGGAACCCAGTCTCGGGCTGATGTATTAAGAGTTTGTTTAGGGTCTTTGTTTACATTTTAATTTTGTTTCATTGTGATATTTATAAGATGGTTTTAGTCTGGCCAGTTGTTTGCTGTTTATCTGTTTTTATGGATTTTCCAGTTTTGTATGCCACCCAGAGTCTATTGGAGTTAGGTGGCTGATAAATTCAAACAAACAAAGAAACAAACAAACAAGTAACTTCCTGTCCTGACCAAGGCTTCCTGAGACATTAACAAACACACTTTAGTCCCAAAACCCTTTTCTTTTATTTCAATGGCTGTGAATTATAGTCATTCACAGCCCGTAATGAGTCTCAAACAGTTTGTAAATAGTCCCACAGAAGTCTGCCAAAGTCCTTCGGGATAAGTCTGAAAAGCACGCACCTTTATCTTTCTTGAAATGCTGTCAACGACTAAATTGCCAATTAGTTGTACAAGGCCAAATGGAGCACAAATTCAACATGGAGCTTCAGGTTTCAAACCGACCAGTGCGAACAAAGTTGCTTCCTGCAAAGGTTCATTTCCCTTTGCTCCTCCTTTATGTCTTATGGAAGGGCCAATCACCTCCAAACCTTACTCCCATTTAAGCTCATGCCTACTGCTTCAGTGACTGCATCCAGCTACCTCATTCTCTGTTGTCCCCTTCTTCTTATTGCCCTCAATCTTTCCCAGCATTAGGCTCTTCTCTAGTAGTCCTTCCTTCTCATTAGGTGACCAAAGTATTTGAGTTTCATCTTCAGGATCTGGCCTTCTAAAGAGCAGTCAATCTCCTTTAGGACTGAACAGTTTGATCGCCTTGCAGTCCAAGGGACTTGCAGAAGTTTTCTCCAGTACTACAGTGTCAAAGGCCTCAATTCATTGGTGCTCAGCCTTTCTTATGGTCCAAATTTCATAGCCATACATTGCAACTGGGAAAACCATAGCCTTGACTATAGGCACTTTTGTTGGCAGGGTGATGTCTCTGCTTTTTAGTATGCTGCCTAGATTTGCCATAGCTTTCCTCACCAGGAGGAAGTGTCTTTTAATTTCTTGGCTGCAGTCCCCATCCCTTGGAGCCTAGGAAAATAAAATCTGTCACTAACTCCATTTCTTCCCCATCTATTTGCAGGGAATTGAGAGGGCCAGATGCCATGATCTTAGTTTTCTTAATGTTGAGTTTCAAGCAAACTTTTGCACTCATTCTTCACCCGCATCAAGAGACTCTTTAGTTTCTCTTCACTTTCTGCCATTAGAGTGGTATCATCTGCATATTTGAGGTTGTTGACATTTCTCCCAGCAATCTTAATTCCAACTTTTGATTCATCTAGCCCTGCCTTTCTCANGATATGTTCTGCATATAAGTTAAATAGGCATGGCGACAGTATACAGCCTTGCTGGATTCCTTTCCCAACTTTGAACCAATTAGTGGTTCCGTGTCCAGTTCTCAGTGTTGCTTTTTGACCCGCATATATGTTTCTCAAGAGACAAATAAGATGGTCTGGTACTCCCAACTCTTTAAGAACTTGCCACAATTTTTTGTGATCCACACAATCAAAGGCTTTAGCATAGTCAATGAAGCAGAAGTAGATGCTTTTCTGGAACTCCCTAGTTTTCTCCATGATCCAGTGTATGTTGGCAATTTGATCTCTAGTTCCTCTGCCTCTTCGAAATCCTGCCTGTACTTCTGGTAGTTCTCGATCCACATACTGCTGGAGTCTAGCTTGTAGGATTTTAAGCAGAACTTTACTTGCATGTGAAATAAGTGCAATGTTGCAATAGTTTGAACATTCTTTGGCATTGCCTTTCTTTGGAATTGGAATCTAAACTGACCTTTTCCAATCCTGTGGTCACTGTTGAGTTTTCCAAATTTGCTGGCAAATTGAGTGTAGCACTTTTACTGCATCATCTTTTAAGATTTTGAATAGCTCAGCTGGAATACTGTCACCTCCACTAGCTTTGTTGTTGCTCAGATTTCCTAAGGCCCATTTGACTTCATATTCTAGGATGTCTGGCTTGAGGTCAGTGACCACCCCATCATGATTATCAGGGACGTTAAGCTCATTTTTGCATAGTTCTTCTGTGTAATTTTGTCACTTCTTCTACTGCCTCTTTTAGGTCCCTGCCATTGGTTCTTTATCATGCCTATCTTTGCATGAAACGTTCCCTTCATATCTCCAGTTTTTTTGAAGAGATCTCTGGTCCTTCCTATTTTATTGTTTTCTTCTATTTCTTTGCACTGTTCATTTAAGAAGCCATTCTTATATCTTCTAGCTATTCTCTGGAATTCTGCATTCAGTTGGGTGTAATCTTTCTCTTTCTCCCTTGCCTTTTGCTTCCCTTCTGTCCTCAGCTATTTGTAAAGCTTCCTCAGACAGCCATTTTGCTTTCTTGCATTTCTTTTTCTTTGGGATGGTTTTAGTTGCTACCTCTTATACAATGTTGCGAACCTCTGCCCATACTTCTTCAGGCACTCTATCTATCAGAACTAATTCCTTAAATATATTTGTCACCTCTATTGTATATTCATCAGGGATATGATTTAGTTCATACCTGAGTGGCCTAGTGCTTTTCCCTACTTTCTTCAATTTAAGCCTAAATTTTGCAACAAGAAGCTCATGATGTGAGCCACAGTCAACTCCTGGTCTTGTTTTCACTGACTGTATAGAGCTTCTCCATCTTTGGCTGCAGAGCACAAAGTCAGTCTGATTTCTGTGTTGACCGTCTGGTGATGTCCATGTGTAGAGCCATCTCTTGGGTTACTGGAAGAGTTTGCTATCGTATTCTCTTGACACAATTCTACCAGCCTGTGCCCTGCTTCATTTTGTACTCCAAGGCCAAATTTGCCTGTTATTCCAGTTATCTTTTGGCTTCCTACTTTAGCATTCCAATCCCCCATGATGATAAGGACATCATTTTTGGTGTTAATTCTATAAAGTGCTGTAGGGCTTCATAGAACTGGTCAACTTCAGCCTCTTCAGCACCAGTGGTTGGGGCATAGACTTGGACTACTGTGATATTGAATGGTTTNCCTTGGATTCGAACTGAGATCATTCTGTCACTTTGGGGATTGTATCCCAGTATTGCTTTTCCTACTTTTTTATTGACAATGAAGGCTACTCCATTTCTTTTGAGGGATTTTTGTCCGCAGTAGTATACCTAATGGTCATCTGAATTAAATTCACCCATTCCTGTCCATTTTAGTTAGCTGATTCCTAAGATGTCAATGTTCAGTCTTGTTATCTCTTGTTTGACCATGTCCAGCTTGCCTTGATTCATGGATCTTACATTCCAGGTTCCTATGGAGAATAGATGTTAACAGCATCAGACTTTCCTTTCACTACCAGATGCATCCACAGCTGAGCATCCTTTTGGCTTTGGCCCAGTCGCTTCACTCTTTCTGGTGCTACTAATACTAGTCCTCTGCTCTTCCTCAGTAGCATATTGGACACTTCCCGACCTGAGGGGCTCAGCTTCCTGAGTCCTATCTTTTTGCCTTTTGATACTGCCCATGGGATTTTCATGGCAAAGATATTGGAGTGGGTTACCATTTCCTTCTCCAGTGGAAATTGTACACTTTACAATTAGTGACTCAAATAAATATTTCCAAAAGAAAGCCCTACTTATAAGATAAAACACTTATAAGATAAAAGTATGATAAAAAGTATGATTAAAAAAGATAAAAGTATGTGCACTAATAACGATTTTATTTCTATGGGCTTTTCAGAAGAAGAAAACATTTTAATTGGTGAGTTACCGAAATAATAATCTTGATTATGAGTTTTTATAAATGCAGTTCTTTCTCTGATTAAATGTCATAAGAATAGACTTGTTATTTAAAAACCAGTGAGGCCTGATTTGATAGCTATAATGAAACCGCTAAAGATTTGTCTGTGAAACAACTGTTCTCTTCACATCAAAGAGTTTTCATGACATAATGTTTCTGCTTTTTTATTTCTACATTTTGCAGGAATTGCACACCTAAATGTACATGCCAGGAATATTGTATGAATCAGATAACTGGAATATTCATTTTATGTGGAATGCAGATAAATTATACACCAAGCCTTATTGTTGAATTATCAACATTAATATTTATATAAGGAAAGTACACCCAGTACCTTTTAAAAAAAGAAGTTACTCTCTCAGGACAAAACTCGTGTTCTCTGTAGGCACCATGGAAACATGCACAACAGACATCAATTTTATATTGATATAAAGTAATCTTCATTGATGATATTTTAACATATGCACCTTTCTATGTAGGATGAACAAAGAAGTTCCCTCTTTGTACTGTTGTATCCTTAACCTCAGACATTTTATTGACTCACTGAATGGGAATGCACTTTCAAACCTTACTACTCAGTCTTTTCTGCATAACTGTTCTATTCTATTCTATTCTATTCTATTCTATTCTATTCTAGAATCTACATGCATGATCGTCTGGATTTAGACCAAGTGAAATTACTACTCAATTTTGAAAAAAAGATATGTTATCTGGACACTAAGCATTTAATATAATACTCATTCTGACCCTAAATTAGCTTCAAGTTATTTCATTACTATCATTCATGTAATCTTTTATTTTCTAAAAATTTTTTTAAAAATTTAAAATACAATTAATCAGCTTTTGCTTTGGGTTGAAAGACTCCCAAGAATTTTTTAGTTACTCTTCTGAACATGATGCATGAATTCCATTTAAAAACAGGAAATATGCACTGTCAGCTAGGAAACTTGCAACATGCTGATCCATAGCAGCAAAGAATGAAGCATGCTATATAGATTATATAAGTCAAATAATTTAAGATCTTTATCCAATTATACAGATATAAGAAGTTCAGGTTTGGAAATGCAATTTATTTTGCCAATAATGCAAAAAATAAAATCAGCTGAACATGCAATAGCATTAATGAAGTGTTCAGCTGAGCAAAAACTGTAATTAAAAATAAATACAAATCATATTTCCTGTAATTGAATATGGTTATATATCTAGAAACTGGTAATTTATGCATATGAAAAAACAAAACAAACAAAACCAAACCTCCAGTTAATATAAAGCACTGCAGAGACCAGAATGTCAATGTCTGAGGTTCCACAGAAAAGCATTCTAATGAGTAATGGATTTTGTCAATTATCACCTGTCAATTCTACTATCCCACAATTACTTTTCAACTATCCAGATGGCTTAAGTAGAACTCATTCATGCACATTGTTCTGCAATATTTCTATATTACCCTTTCTAGACCATAGTATCTTTAAAAAATATTTTAGTAATTAAAAAATAAAGCATTTGGAAACTTTACTTTGAACATATATTTGCAAATTCTAGAAATTCAATTCTACAGACTAGGTTTTCATTGATATTTGCTCTTATTTTTAATCTACATTTGTATGTATCCTGCTAATCCAGATCTAATTTATGAGTTATTATACCCAATAGCTAAAATTGTAAATTTGTAATCATTTTAATAAAAACCAATGTAATAACCACCTATTCTAAATCCTTATTTTGTTAATATACAGTGTAAGAGGCCAGCTTTTTGTTCTGTTATCAACTTTCTATCTGTTGATTTTTCCAATAATTTTCAAAGAATAAATCTGAATAAAGCTCTATCACTTCATTTTTATACAACTGATGATAGATGATTGAAGTAAAGTGACTGAACTGAGAAAACAAATCATCTACCAAAAAAATGAACATTCTGTCATGTTCTGTTTGTCATGGCTGATTTACAATCCAGGTCATCAAGTTATTATAACACGAGTGTGAATTAAGAATTTCATGTTTTGCGCACTTAAAATATAACAATTCATATGTTTTGTAGAAAAAAAGTTTTAGAAATTTGTATGTAAAATTACAAGTTAGAAAATTCTCAACACACTGGAACACTGGAAATGGATGTAAATAAAACATCACTGAATTTTGAAAAGGTCACCTGTTACTGGAAAGTGGTAGTTCCTTATTGTTTCTTTCCTATTTGATTGTGCCAGACTGTTAAGGTAAGACATATTTACTAATCTAATATCAACTAATGATATATAGCTGTACATAGCTAATATATAGTTTGTATTTTAAGTTGTAATTTAAAATTACTTGCAATCAAAACTTCAGGACCACATACTGAAAAACACTGCTAAGAACATATAAACAGAAAACAGTATTTTTTCCTCACACTAAAATTCCCAATTGCATTTTTAGGGAAAAGAATCAGTGTCAGATATCTGTGTCTCATTTGCATTATGATAATATTTGATTTCTTAACACCAAATTCCACTTACATAGACTTCTGCAGTAAACAGTAAAATACAATTGCTCAATTGAAGTTTGTTATTTTTATTTCCATGTTGCCCTTTATTTTTATGAAGATTTAGACATTAGTAGCATTGGAGGCTTCACAACCTTTCTTAATCCAGTTTTTTAAAAAAATTATGCCAGAAATTAAACAAAACAAGGGATCTCTCTATCTGTCTATCTATTTGATAAAATATTCAATTCTCAAAGAAAATGTAAGAAAGATATGAGCTAAGCACAAGAGAGTTCATTAATTTTGATTAGCAATATAATTTTGTACTGTCATTTCATATAATTATACACATTTTATATTAGAAAAAAAATTCCACAGCTTCATATTTTGCCAATGGCTTATATTACTACAACTTTCCTCCACTTATAAAAAATGTAATTTCAGGTTTCAGAGTAATATTATGCTCCATAATTTAAATTACATACAAAACAATAGTCTCTAACCCTAACCACAATTGAGCCCAAAACTTATGTTGCTACCGAGATTGTTAAGTGAGTTTTGCTCTATTTTACCTTTATCACAGAATCATTGCAGTAGTTAAGTTAGTGAGATGGTTGTTAAGTGAATTTGGCTTCCCCATTGACTTTGTTTTATCAGAAGGTATCAAAAAGTGATGATATGACCCTGGGACACTGCAACCATTTCTTTGCTATCTTTTAATTCTTGAGAATATTTTGTTCTGCTAAACATCTACTTCTGCAAAAGAAATGTCTGAATTTCAAAAATTGCAGTGTGCTCACAGAATTTTGGTGGCCAAGTGTGACAGCTGATGTCAAAGATTATGTTTTATTCTGTCATGTTTATTGCTAAGCTAAGACTGTCACAATTATGATAGCTCATTAGCTCTGCCTGCTCCCTTTCCCTTTGGACCATGGGAGAAGTTTTGCCTGGATTTTAGTACCATGCTTCCAGCTGCTCAAGGTTACATTATCTTGTTGATGGTAGTTGCTTTGTTTACCAAAATGCCGATCATTTGATTTCATATGAGAGCTCTGATCTGAATCAACGTTTTGGATGCCCTTTTCCATTTACTAGATATTTGTCTTCATTTGTCATCCGATCACCATTCATGATCTAATGAACAATTGCAGAAGATAAACACATTATTTGAACAGTATTTTCAATGTCTCTTTCCCTTTTATTAGTAGAATGGACATCTAAAATATCTGACTTATCTAAAAGATCTACCTCTACCTAAAAACATGGTCTAGAAGAAGTTATAAAGTCTCCTGAGAGCTGATGGTAGTCCCTTCCAAGCAGTGGTGGGATTCAAAATATTTTACTACCGGTTTGGTGGGCGTGGCTTGGTGGGCATGGCAGGAGAAGTATACTGTAAAATCTCCAGTCAGAAGTGG
>AZIM01006277.1:57408-72672 GCA_000516915.1 Ophiophagus hannah | reverse complement strand
TGGAAGCCAAGAACTCCCGACCTAAGCTTGACGATGCTCCCAGAGAGGGCAGGTTGAAATCCCTCAGAACTAAAAGTCTGGGGAACTCCACTGCCAGGGCTGGGCTGTCGTCACGTTGCTGGGAGAAAGGTATGTGAGGAACAGGCCCAACTGACCATCAGGGCCAAACCTCAGGAGGAGAGATTAACACCCGCCCATCTGCGGAATGGTGACCTCCCTTGGAGGTCTCCCTGATAACTACTGCCACTCCACCGCCCCTACCCTGGGTTCAAGGTTGGTGAAGCACCCGGAAACCTGGGGGACATAACTCTGTGTCTCCCTGGGGAGGGAGACCAGGGTTGGTCCAGAGGCATTACGTAGCCAGGTCCGCGGCCTCCTCCTCGATCAATTCATAGAGGAGGGGGGCTTTATCCACCACAGACCTGGTGGTTGTTCTCAAATATTCAGTGCAGCCTTAGTCACCAAAAGATTGGCCAATCCTACCCCAAGGAAATTTCTCTGCCTTTATGAGAATTGTGTGGATTGGTTCTAAAAGTGTTCTACCATAGAAAAACACTAAAGGTACCTCATGAATTTTAAATGTTGTATCTTCCTTGGTAACAAAAGCATAATCCAAGCATTAGGGATGCCTAGATAAGATATGGGTTTGGTTTTTTTCGCCAATTGAAACTATTTTTCCCCAATTCTTTATTTTTGCAACCACACAGTAATTGCCTTCACCTGTTTTGTGTCACCCATGCTGTGAATTACCTTTCTTTATTGCCATATGGAAACATTAGCCAATAATGACACACTTTAACATATAATCCCCTAAAGGAGCATTAGATCCAATTTGGAAATCAATTACTACTAACAAAGTGCGGAAACTTTGGAGGAGAAAATGCCCTGTGCTTCAAGATATATTTTTAAGGAAAAAAATCATGTCTTGAAGATACATTGGGTGTACCTTAATTTGTTAATTTTGTTATAGTACAATTTTGTGATACTGATTTCTAAGCTGCTAAGAATGCTTCAGATGGCTTGGAGGGTAGGAATGGGATAGTCTATATCTTTCAATTAGAATTTGGGATGCTTCACATATTGAGGATTCAAATTTCATGATATTTCAAGCAGGTGTGTGGAATCAGTGTCATTAATATAGGAGGATTAATGTATTCAGTTGCTTTCATTGGGACTTGTTTAAGTATGATTCACTAAATCAAGATTCAACCAATTTCATTTTTTTCTGATGTATATCTATGAAAATAAGTGGGTATCCAAAGCAGTATGATCTGGGGCCAATTGTACAAATGCAGTTTCTATCCTTGAGTTTTATTGTGTAAGAAGCAGCAGTATAAGTATTTGATACAGCATTGGGATGATGAGAATAAATTCGGTAGACTGCCTGTGTATTCAGAAGCTTCCATTCGAAGGACCTTAAAACCAGGCTCTGCTAATTGGCTGGGGACAAAGATGTGGACACACTATTTTGAAAATAGTTGGTTGAGTGAAAGATAAAACCCATCCCTTTATCTTTTTGTTCTCTTGGTTTTTATCTGTCACTTCATTTATGATTTTATGGCATTGTAAATCACCCAGAATCATTTTGGCTAGTGGGGTAGGTAGAATATAGATTTAACAAACACACACACACAAACATTGAAGGAGGGAAGATGTATTAATCTATGCTGGCAAAATAATGAGGAGAATTTTAAAGTATATTTTCTAACTAACTAAAGTTATTAAAAGTCATAAGCTTTCATCAGATGCATCTGATGAACATTTATGTTTTTTAATAAAAGTAGTCAGAAAAGATTCTTAATTCTATCCTCTATCTGCAATGCACATAGGAGTACCAGAGTAATGTTAGCTATTAAAAGTTCCCTGTGGGTGTCATTTACATTGCAGAAAATAAAAATAACTTGTTCCCCCCATTCTTAATGAACCTGAGATTTATTTTTGGAAGAATGTTCATCATGCAGGTATGTTGGAAAACTGATCAGCTGCCAGAAAATTTTCCTTCTGACTTTCATGGTCTGCCAATAAGCTGATGAAAAGAATGGGGTTTTTTTAGCCAAGTAAAACTGAAAACAATAAATGGAAAAGATTTCTATCAGTGTGGTCATCCTCATTGCCACTGAATTGCCAATTTCAAAATAAATAGGATAAGTTTGTTTCTGATCAAAGTATGATGAAATAGGGAGAAGGTAAGTGAATTTAAAATGCAATATTACATAAAGATTATTCATCTAAATAAAATCTGGAGAGCTGTAAATATGAATAAGAATGTTTTCTAATGGCAGAACATTAAACATCTCTACACAGTATTCTGTTTGTTTTTGCAGCACAAATTTTGTGAACTCATACTGACATGTTTTTAGGCATCTTTAAAAAAAACTACCTTACTGTGAGATTTTGCAGTCATTATCTTGCACTGATATTTTAGTTTTAATGGATTGTTTTTATTTTATGTTTAAACTATTTTGATTTTACCTTTTAAATTTTGCTTTGTTCATTGAAATAATGAATTGTTCATTATAGAATGTCTCCCACAAGTGTGAAATACCACAAACATTGAATTCTTTTTTAAAAAAAAGCAGAATAAGGATTGAAAAAATAAGTATTGTATCATGCTGTCATCTTATCACTGTCTCATTGTGACTTGTCCTGGATGACAAAGGGCTGAAAAATACAGTCAAAATCAAGTTCTAGCCTGTGATAGAAAACTGAATGCTGAATTTAAGAAAAAAAGCCCCCTAATCTACCATCTTTTTCTTGGGTCACATGTGGAACCCTCAAAGCTAAAATACAACATTTAAAGTCCTTCTAAAACTTGTTAAATTTATTTTGGGTTTATTCATTTAAATTTCTTCTAGACTAGAAGATCCAATGGCAGGTTCTAATCCAATAGCAATTCTAAAGCTGGCAGGTTTTAACCCAATACCTAAATCTGACTGGATAATATATAGGCTGATATCATTTAGTTAATTACACATTTAGTTAATTACACATTCAATTAAATCCTGTTTCTTCTGACCCTGCTCATTTTCTTTTTATTCATTGGACTGCAAATCCTCTATAAGACTGCACATCCTCTATAAGAGAAAGAATGTCTCCCCAGCTAAGCCAATATTGAAGTTAAAATGGGAGAGAGAGAAAAAAGTGGTTTAGGAGAAAAAAGATAATAAGAGGCAATCTATTCTAGCTTTGTTCTTTTCATAAACAGAATCACAAATTTTTTTTTTAGAATTAAGTCCTAATAAAGTTAATGAAGTGCCTGTCAACTCGTAAAGCATTCCTATGCCTGTTATAGAGTTGCCATAAACAAGAGTAGGGGAAGAGAAGGAAATCTGAAGGAGCAGTGCAGCAGTTTAAAACCAGAAGTACTTTCCAACACCTTTTGGTTTCTTTTGAAGCTTGGCTCGAGGCTCATGATTCAATTAGGGCAATCGCTGGAATCCTGACAGCGCCTTTCCCAAAATATTCAGAGTTTTTGGGGACCAAACTTATTTGCCCAGACTTAGTTTCCTGTCCAAAATATGCCTTTGTATTTTTGTGTGTAAAAAGGAGAACATAAGCTTGCATAAGCGCACCAACATGCCTACCATCCCTGTCCTAATGTTCCCTTTTGTTCGTATCCTTTTCATGTATTCATAATCATGTTTATATTTATACCTGTTATCTAATACATGCTTGACAAAATAAAAATAAATAAATAAATAAATAAAAAAAATAGAACCAGTTGATTGTTTTTTAATCTATATACTACTAATTTTCTAGGTTTCCTAATATTTAACTGGGGAAAATTATATATCACCAGGCAACAATTTTTGAACCAATGTACCTCAAAAAATTTACAGTATGTACCCAAAATCTGGGACCTGTTACTCCTAAAGGAATGACATCGGGGAAAATTGTGGTTGCTTTAATGCTGCTGGTGTTTAATGCTGCTTCTATTTTGCCAGGCTGTTGCTGCAGACACATGATGCTCATTTAAAAACTTTTGTAATAGTTTCCCAGTCATTTTCTCAGTTCTTCACTGCCTCCTCCACTCAGCAACAATTAGCAAAAAAGGAATTCCTGTAATCCCTTTCTGAGCCATGCCACCTCCGGTACACTCCCCTGATCTGTGGGACATCTTGTATGCACCCCTACACGCCCTTCTGACCCCCAGCATTCCTCACACCTTCTCTTTCCAAGTGATACCCATATTCTCCCCAACCAGGGTGCCTAGGGCTGTACAGCAACTTTTTTTGCTCATTCTGTTTCTCTATTTAGATAAAGAAATACCTCTGAAACAATGACCCAACAGGGAATGGATTGCCTAATTTAGTTTGAAAGTGAAATATGTACAACCCTAGCAATGAAAGGTTATGAAGAAATAAACTAAATGTATTATCTTGATTAAAATATATTAAATGTGTCAAAAGAAAAAAGGACTAATTGTAAAAAAAAGAAGAAGAAATTATCTATCTAACAGATCGTTTCAATGCAATTCAATGCAATGCAATATTCTTAACACATGGACCCATTGATTCACCAAATTTGGAGAGTTCAATTTTTTATCCCACACATTCATATTTATAATGTTTAACTTTTATTCCTCAGATGTTCTTGATAAAATTAGATTTTTGGTTTCTCTTTAAGCACTCTTGTCTCTTAAGGAACCTAAAATTACATCAGTCTTCAGCTGCTGCTCTGCTGAAGCATCTGGACTATTCAGCATGTATTTCAGTTGTGTATGTTGCCAAGCGAATTTTGTGAATAAATCAAAATGCAGCTTCTCAAAATCTTTATAACAGCCATTAAAATCAATTTATTTAAAGTATTGATCCAATGGTTCACCCAGGGATTCCAGTAAAACATATTTCTTACTATTTTCAAATTAGAGTTGTTTCACAATGTTAATTTCTTACTTGATGCAGGTTTAAAATGTAATCACTTACCTATTTAATAACTGAATATACTTGGCAGCTTTCAACATTAGAGACAAAGATCTCTGTTTAACATACCTGGACTTGAAAACTTGCCAAGATTACAGAGGTGTTACATGCTTAGCCTCCAAATGAACCCAAAGAGGGGAAAATTCATAAAAGACTATCTTTCCTACTGTAGCAAAATAAAATCAAGATGAAATCAACACAAATGATCCCTAATAATAGTGGAAGATATTTTTGTTGCAATAGGCTGTAATTATTTCTTTCCCTTGAATATTTTATAGTAATACTATTTTATGACACTTTTTAGTGTGGAGCAAAGAGAATGATTCACTTGATATTGTGGCTGATGTATTTGGGAAAGAAATGTGCTGACACCTCGCAAGAGCTGAGTGTAGCTGAGATTTCTGAAGGCAAATTTGCCTTCAGAATAATTTTCCTTGGCTAGGGAAAGCCAGATGAGCCAGCCTTATGGAAGACAAAGTAACACCCTTATGGCAACACCCACACTGCAGAAAGTATAAATAGATACTTGTGTATATGTTAGCATCTGCAGTCTATCTTTGCATTAAGCTGTGCATCTTTGGCTTTGTTATTTATTTCTGGCTCCTTGATCTTGCTTCTAAAATTCATTTGATATGAGTTGCAGGTCCAAACAGACTATGATGTACACCAAGGGGAGAAGCTCCAGTAGTAGCTGTGGTGGAATAAGGGTAGTTTCAGGAATCTCCGGGAGAGGTCCCTCCTCTGTTGTAAGTAGTGTTGGAGGTGGTGTATCTGGGAAGACCTTTTCCAGTGGAGTCTCTTATGGAGGGGCAAGTTGCACTGATGGTAGCTTTGGAGGGAGCTACGTGTATGGTTCTGGGGGCAGTTTCCGCTTTGGGCAAATTGGTGGTGGCTTTGGCATTTGCAATGAAACCCCCTTGATTTCTTGTGATGAGAAGATGACCATGCAAAATCTCAATGACCGCCTGGCCTCTTACTTGGAGAAAGTGCGAAATCTTGAGGAGGAGAATGCTGAACTTGAAACCAGAATTAGGCAGTGGTATGACCGACAAGGTCCACCATCTGAGCTAAAGGATTATAGCTCTTATTATCAACAAATTGAAGAGTTAAAGAATCAGGTATGAAAATTGTTCCTCTATAATGTACATCTATATTAATTATCATTCTAGCCATGCCGTTGATGCTTTGGAATTTAATATAGAAATCTATGTTACATTAACTAGGAACAGAATGGCTATTCAAGGAAGGGTTAGAGTTAGCATTAAGGTTGGGAAGTACAATTTGGGAAATGGGTTCTTGCCCAAAGCTAGAGAATGAGACCTCAAGGATTTTATGAATGAAGAAAATAATGGCTGAAAGAGGAAAGCATGGAATAAGTTCAGTGTATCCCTTCTGGGTAGGGAACACAAAGAGGTTGGAAAGTAAAACTAAAGGTTAAATTCCAAGTACAATGTTGTGACAACTAAGAAGTATAGATGGCAAAGTTCAAACAACATTATTCTTTCCCTAATGCAGATTGTTTGTGCCTCCGTGGATAATAGTAAGCTTATCCTGGATATTGATAACAACCGCATGACTGCTGATGACTTCAGGTTGAAGTAAGTCCTACTTGAATCACATAATAATAACAATTACAAAAATTACAAGGTCACACAGCTTTGAACCACACACATATTATGCCAATGCATGCTATTCTAGGTTCTTGGAAAATGATATGTATAAAGACCAATACCAGCTAAAGAACTGACAGCTGTGATTTCACATTATTGTGTATATAATATGACCCTTGCAATTTTGGGCGGCTCACAACACTCCAACAAGGAAAGTACCGATAAATATTTAAAAAATACCGATAAAATGTAAAAAACAAAGATAAAACATGAAGCAAGTGCTTTTTAAATTTTCCTTTTCCATAATGAGATAACTAGTCCATGAACACTCCACTCCAAAACAGTGCAATGAAGCAAAAGAGGGAATCCTTTGCATCCAAATCTATTCCAGAAGTATTGATTTTGGTAATGATCCCTATCCTTTTTTCTCCTTCCTTAACAATGATGCAGGTATGAAACTGAATTGGCTCTTTGCCAAAATGTGGAAGCTGATATCAATGGATTGCGCCAAGTCCTGGATCAATTGACTCTCTGTAGATCTGATTTGGAGGCACAACTTGAATCCCTCCGGGAAGAGCTGTGCTGTATCAAGAAGAACCACGAAGAGGTGAGTTTCCCTTCTCCACATTGCTATTATTCTTGGTAGGAGTGAGCCTGAAAAAAAAAATCATTATCTTCTGACTGAGCATCACATCTTTTTGAACTTCATTTGCAGGAAATTAAGAGTCTGAAGAGTCAGACCTGTGGTGATGTTAGTGTGGAAGTTAATTCTTCCCCAGGTCCAGATCTGAAGAAGGTTCTGGAAGAAATGAGATGTCAGTATGAAACTATGATTGAAAACAACCGCAAAGAAGTTGAGCAGTGGTATGAACACAAGGTATGTTGTTCCTGATTACAGTAAAATTGAGTTTACACAGTCACGTTTACACTGTAACAGCTGGCAATCTGAGTAGTAGCTTATGCACTTAAGAAGGAAGACTAATTTTCATAATTGCACAGATTTTCAGTGCAATAAATGCACATTGAAGTAGTGCCACATATTCATTAGGAAAAATAACTGGACGAAGTAAATTATGTTCAGGATTTTGCTGTTGAGGGGCAACTTCAGGACTATTTTCTTCCCTTCTAGTTTTGAATCGAACACCTCTTCATACAGCATATTATAAAAGTATGATATATGCTTCCCTTATTATTAAGGGGCAGTGCTGAGCTAAAATCTGGCCCTTTAGGGATAATAATTTCTCAGCTCTTCCTCCTATTTGTATTGTGAAATTGTTTATAGTACAATGAGAGAGAATAAGCAAGATAATCCTACTTTAGTCATTCTGGGATATTCCACTATTTTAGTCTGATACCACTCTCCCAGTTAGAATTCCTCAATTGGTTTGGTTAACGATTGAACTTCATTACACTAATAAATATACTTTTGGCTTCCAAAGACTGAAGAGGGCATGGCAACCCATCAGAAGGAACAGAGTCAAAAATTTGAGTGTGTTTTGGGAGTAGTGTTTGTGGGATATTTTCAGCTGCTTTCAGAAAACTCCAGTTATGTGTTAGACCTATCAGAGACTAAACGAATCTATCCTCATATCTGGTCACTCATCTAGAATGGAAAAGGCCAGACCAGAATACCATGCTTACTTTTGGTAGTGCCTTTTATGTATAGAAAGGACAACTCTAAGTTGGAAATGAAGCAAAAATGTAATACATTGTGATCATGGTAACAGAGGGCTGGCCCTGTAAAGAAAGATCGTCTGCTATGGGCAGAATGATTCTCTAGAATACTCCTTATGTAATTAGTAGTGAGATCATGAATGTAAGTAAATGCATTTATTCACATGAGCTGATAACCCTAATGACTTAAAATAAATATGAAAATTCTCCATTTAATTTTCTCCCTGCCAGTTTGGCACAGTGTTTAAGGTGCTGGACTCAAAACTGAAAGCTCATACTTTGTAGTCTTCCTTAGGCATGAAAGTTTTTTTGGTGATTTGAGCCAGTTATTCTTTCTCAGCTCAATTCATGTTGCATGATTTTTGTGGTTCGGGAAATAGGTAATTGGACAATACATAATTTATGCTGCCATGAGTTGTACAAAATAAAGATGGGGTATCATCACCATCACTATCATCACCCTCATGTCATCTTATTGTCCTTGCTATGAATATAAGCCTATTTTAATAATTAAAACTGATTGTTCCTCAGCATATTTAACAAATAAGACAACATTTAGAGCATGTCCTTATTCTAGTTTTTAAAAATATTTCCCCTTACCAATATTTTATTTTTTCTAAGGTTCAAACTCATCTTAATGTCAGTAGTTTTCTCAGTAAAGAAACTGCTTCTCAATCTCCCCATCTTATTTTTAATATCTTTTCAGATGGAAGAAGTGAATCAGGAGGTCTGCATCAGTAGCAAAGAAGTTGAGGATTGCAACAATCAAGTTGTTGACCTAAAACGTCAACTGCAAACCTTGGGAATAGATTTGCAGGCTCAGCTTTGCTTGGTAAGCATCTCTCTTATTTATACAATAGACTTTAGTTTCTGATCTGCCTCTTGCATGAACTACTTATTAGCCATAGCAAGTATAAGGTTCATACTGATAGAAAAGAGATTTTTAATACTTTTTCTACAGTATGAAAGATTACAATTCTAGAAAGTTACTTTCTAGGTAAATCTGCAGATCTTTAGAGCCAGTCATCTCACGAGACAATTTTACAAGATGGTGATTATTCCTGGGCCAGCACTAACCAAGGGAACAGTTGAAGGCAAGAGGTGGAGGGTAGATAGAAGCAAAGAGAGAGCTAGACCAAGAATTGGGGAATCTGCAACAAAAAGAATATCAAAAGTAACTGATGGGACAGAGAAAGAAAAGATTTCTTGCTACACTGTAAGTTATTCTCCATATCATTTGTATACATGTAATTGCCAATGACTTCTGTAAAGGGCATTTCATCTCTTCACATGTACAAAAATCAAAGCATTGTTTGTGAAGTACCAGAGATTATCCTTTTCTTTCCAAAAATGTAGCATGTAGGATACATTCTTGATTTTTTTTTAAGCCTTCACTTTTTAATTTCTTAAGAGGGAATCACTGCAAGATTCTTTGGGTGAGACTGAATGTCGCTACAATACCCATCTGGCTGAAATACAGAACCAGATCTCTTGTGTGGAACAGCAACTGGCAGAGTTGAGGGCAGAGATGGAGTGCCAGAATCGAGAATACAGAGAACTTCTAGATGTCAAGTGTCGCTTGGAACAGGAGATCCAGACCTACCGCTCCCTGTTAGAAGAAGGGCAGCAAGATATTAGGTAGGTAGATCATAGCAATCGTAAACAAGTTTAGATTTTCTAATATTTCTTCTTTCCTACTAGGCCCATAACTCTTCTGAGGCAGGATCAGGTGCACCATTACACTAAGGGAAGCAGCTGCCTTCAACAGTGAGCATAGGGTGCAACTGTAATTTATTTAAATGTATTTGTATTTTACTTCCAGAGAGGTGTATGAGAGATTTTATTCCTTATGTATTAGACCAATTTCCTGCCTTTACTTATCATAGACTTTCTGTGGACAGGGGAGCCATTTATTGCCCTATAAGGCTAGATCTGATGAGGATTAGTAACTAACTTATACTGTGAAGTGTTCATCTGCTCATGGTCACATTTTTAAAGGGTTACTATATGGATGCCTCAAACAAGGTGGTTTTATTTTAATTTTAGGAAGAACAAAATTTCAAACTGTCAATTTTGAAAATCAATACTATAGGTTAATTATCAAATAGAAAAGAACTCAATTTTCTGGTACACCCTATCAGTTTCTCTAGATGATGATGATTCCAGTTTATTAGATTAATTTGCCCTCCCAGTATCTGGCCTTGAGAATCTGCCCCTACATATGCCCAAGCCACAAAGGCCATCTTTAAAAAAGGACAGGGTACATTACAGTGTCATTATATGATAACTAATAATGAATTAAAATGGAACTGTCAGATGTACACATTAGCTTCTTCAGAGTTCTGTGTTCTTTGGGAATTTGTAGAAGCCTAGGACTGTCATATGTGCAGCCTGGGAGAAAGGATGCTGGACTAGATAAACTTTTGGGCTAATTTAGTAGATCTCATCTTCTGTTCATATAAATTCTCCCAAGGAATCCTCTGTTCCTATTCTTCTCCTACCCTGCAATCATATACCACATAAATAATTTTATTTAATGCTATTAACATATATTTAATAATTATTTTGATCTCATTTGAGGATATTTCCTTCTTTTTTTTCCAACAGTAGTCCCAGTAGCAGCTTTTCTGGAGGAGGACATTCCAAACACTCAGGAAGCGTTAGACTCATCTCTCATTCTTACAATACCTCTAGTTCAAGCCAGGTCTCCTCTTCGGACCTGAAAGGTAAGGGGGATTCACAGTGTCCCTATATTAAAGATGGAAACTAATCCTTAAAACAAACAAATATTTTGCTATATATGCAAAATTGAAAAATGAACCTTTTTTTTGGAAAGGCAATATAAGCTATTTTAGCTAAGCTTTGGCCTGTCCAATCTTTCTATTGTCCCTACAGATTCTGCAATCATTCTTATTTCATTAATGTTTTTAGATTGATATCCAGACCTTTTCCTTTGAGCCTCTGGTCCATGAATCCATAGATTAACCATTGTGGCTCTGTTCCTCACTTACTGAAATTTATTAGGATTGTTCTGTCCCAAACATATCTGAATTTGTTCTGAATGAACACGTTACAGACTTAGCAATGAGTACATACTCATTCCACTTTCTTGTTTTATGCTGCATTTATACTTCCAAACTGAAAATCAATCATATTAATAAATCAGTCATCTAGCTAGCTTGCATCCCCTGTCCTCTTTTGTTTCATAGTCCAGGAGGGATCTCTTAATTACTATCTCAACATCTTCTATGTTAAGAGGGCAGGCGATATTTATTAATTTGAGATGTTTTCATTTCTACTCACAATGTTTTTTATTTTATTTTATTTCCTTTCTCTAGGATATAGCAGATGAATGAAGAATAAGATCTTCAACTAAAAAAGGCTTTGCAACTCTATTCTATACTGCACACTGGTTCATATCAGTTAGCAAAAGAGGAATCTTCCCTCTAGTTATTGAACACTGTTCGTGGCAAATATCCATCAGTGGTCTGTCTTTTAACTAGCAGATCTACCCTCTTCTCAAGTTTAGATATGATCATTAACTTGTGCATTTCTTAATTTCTGTGGTGTTGCTCTTGGACATTCTGCCGAAAATGGGTTTTCAATAAAACTGTGCTTCTAGCAGATGCAAATCAAACAATGCCTCTGTGTCATGCTCTTATAGATAAGAAGCTCTGTGTTTGTCCTTTCTGAAACAGATCCCTGCATAATTGATTATTAAAATGGCAAAATATGATCAATGAAAGTTATCTAAACATTAAACTATATGCTAGTATTTGCTATTTATTCCTTCTAGAAGAAAGATGAAAGGAAGGTATTAATGCTGGATAGCTAGTCATTGGGGCCAGGTACCTGTGGACAGCTTTCAGGGTACCAAATATATATTCCAAGATTGCTCAGTGGTAATATTTATTTTATGTATTCATTACATGAATCTATATAATCACCCAAGTCACACATAGGTGACTCTGGACAGCTTACAACGTTTAAAAATCCATGATATAATAAAAACCCTTAAAAGCCCCACACTCCACTCAACATGGCAAACAACAACACCACAATCAAATTAGTCACTTGATCAATTCTATCTTCATTTGTGGTCCCTAGGCCTACTGACAAAGCCAGGTTTTTAGGATTTTTTGGGAAGGCAAAGTGGAGGTTGTCGACCATATCTTAAGAGGGAATGAGAAGGCCTTTTTCTTGTGGTCGCACCAGATGTGCATCCCTAATTGATGGGACCCATAACATGCTCTGTCTTCCTCTCCTGGTGGGCTAGGTGGATATAATAGGGGAGAGGTGGACCTTCAAGTAGCCTGGCCTTCTTATAAAATATAACACTACTTGTGGCAGATGGTTAGGGCTGACATGTCCACATTTCAGATTTCTTACACTAAGGCTATATTGGATGCATTATGGAAAATTTAGCTATTCATCTGGAGGCCTTGTGTAAAATCCCCAAGACTAGAGAGGTAAACAACTTAATACTACTATATCCTGTGCAGCTCTTAGTTTACTTTCAAGATCTCTCTGCAAGCAATTAGAGCTCTGGTAAAGACCTGACTCTATTTTTTGAGCAATCTGATGCCAGAGAATCAAGAGGTATTCCCATCTTGTGGTATAACAAAGGAAAAGCATCCAGTCTTTTTGTCTGCTGTTTCTGCCATCATGTAATCAGAACCTCTCATACATTTGGTCCCACAATTAGCTTGTCAACAATGAGTTCTCTCATGAAAACATCAATGGAAAAAGGTTACCCCTTTCTGTTATAAAGCCCAGGTGACTTTAGCTTCTTTATCAGTCATTTTGAGGGAATGTCATTTTATATTTTGGTAACATTTCCTTATTCTATTAATTAGAACTGGAAGGTGTCTTTGCTGCTTTGATAAAAAAAAATACAGACACTACTTCATTTTATGTCTCAACTTCCTATTTTAAACATTATTCTGGCTATGTAAACAGCATACCAACAGAAAGTCATGCAAGAAACCCAAGACCTGTTTGTTCTTGTTACAGAATAGAAGACGTGGAATAACAGATATAGATTACAGCAACTTAGATTATTTTTAAATGTTAGAGAAATGCTCTTGATAGCAACAATTTTGACAGTGGAATCAGTTACTCAGAAAGGGAGGCAATCTCTCCTTTATTGGATAGGTTTATGTGAAGGTTAGACAGCTATTTGTGTGGGTTGCTTTAATTAGGATTCCGGTACTGTACTCAATCATGGCCTAAATGTCCTGGTCCAACTTGATGATTTTATCATCAACTTGATGATTCTATTAACAAGTGAGGAGACTTCAATTGTTGTTTTTATTATTAAATAATTATTGGCCGATAGGGATTTAGTCAATGCCAATGGTGCTCCAGTTGTTTATTGCGCCTATTAATATTGGTATGTCTGTGCCTTTCCTTTCTTTTGTGACAATCATACTATTTCTATATGTGTTTGTATTTTATTATCTCTCTAGTTCTCTTCTATTCTGCTGTCTCCTGGTATTAATTGTTATTATTACAATAATTTAATTATTATTCATTAAATGTAGACACTGCCCGATCCCAACAATCCTGAACATTTAGAGATAAAAATGTTAAAACCAATGGAAAAAATACAGTGGTAGACAAAAATGTAGAGGGAAGAGGAGAAGAGTGATGAAAGTCAAATGAGAGAAAACCAGGTGGGAATGAAAAGAAACAAACGCGCTTGCTTAGCTTGAATAGGGAGCATCTTCACCTTTACCAAAGCCTGGCAATGAGCCAGGTCTTCAAGGTCCTTCAAAATATCAGCAGGATGGGAGCATCCTGATCTTGAGGTGGTGGGGAGGCTCGTTCCAGAGAGAGGTACTGCTACGGAGAAGGTGTGCTCCTGATATATGACCTTGTGTAATCAAAGGACATTTGGAGTTTGTCGACCTTGCCAATATAGTTGGCAATATAATTGTCCAGTAAACTAAAATCAGGCTTTATATTTACAAGTAGTCCTCAACTTACAACCATTCATTTAGTGACTCTTTGAAATTACAATGGCACTGAAAAAATGACTAATGACTGTTTTTCATACAACTGTTGCAGCATCCCCATGGTCACATGATTAAAATTTGGATGCTTGGCAACTGGTTCATATTTGTGATGGTTACAGGGTCCCGGGGGTCATATGATAATCTTTTGTGACCTTCTGACAAGCAAAGTCAATAGGGGAGCCAGATTCACTTAACAACCATATTACTGACTTAACAACTGCAGTGATTCACTTAAAAACTATGGCAAAAAAAGACTGTAAAATGGGGCAAAATTAACTTAACTATCTTAACAACAGAAATTATAAGTAGGCCTCAGCACAGTTAAGTTTTGAGGAATAGTATTTTATTTATTTTATTTATCAATTGCTTACAAGATAATAGGTATAAGTATAAACATGTGTAAGAATACAGGAAGTGGGGGACTTGGCTGTGTTTAGAAATGTGCTGATCTTCTCTGTCTGGCACTAGTTAGGATGCAGACATAAAATTGCATTTTATCCTTCTATGAAGGTGAAAAGTGACTTTCCTCAACCTGTGTCCAAAAAGAGCCATATACTATTTGTTCTTTGAAGAGATTCAATGCATTTTGCTGTTCCTGAGGAAAATAAAATATTTTTTGGAACAGGAAAGATTGTGAATCATTTAGCGGAAGGCACACATATTAGCCATAATTGGCATGAAATGGCAATGCTTGAATAGAGGCACAAGCTAATTGTTATATGTGAACTCAGTCATAAGTGAAAGATCTGCCTATTATCTTATTAGTAGTTTACTTAGCAAGAAAGATTCTGTTCTGAGATGACATTTCTTTTAAGTGGAGCTAAACAACCAACAATGAAAAAGAGCCAACATGTTCAGCTAATTGTGTGCTTGTCAGAAATGGATTTGGAAAAGTTTTTGAGTAAACAGAGGGGAGCCATAGCAGAGAATGAAATGAACAACTTTAGGGAAAATATCCATTATCATCAGAAGGCATCTAGGCCCTTGATACATACTAGGTTACAGAGATGGCACTCAGCAGGTTCTGACCAGTTCTGGAGA
>AZIM01006277.1:5783-16562 GCA_000516915.1 Ophiophagus hannah | reverse complement strand
AGTGTATCTGTGTGCTGGTTGTGTGTTATTCATCACCTCTCTCACTACATTTCCCTGAGTGCACTTATTCTCCTAACGGGGAATACCTCAACAAGGACCAGTTCATTCCATCCTTTGCCTGCATGGCTCTCCCATTGATGGACCTCCTACCAACAAGACAGTTGGCTGGGAAGCCGCATCTGGGTCAAACCGTGCAGTGGACATTAGCATGCCAACAAGATTTTGAACATCTGAAAATGTTGTTCGCCTGAAACTGGTGTTAAAACACCCAGATCCCAGCAAGCCATTCATAGTACAAGTGAATGCTAGTGATGTGGTGGTGGGAGCTGTCCTGCTGTAAACCAACAATGGGGAGCCCCTACAACTGTGTTCTTACACGCCCTGTAAGCTAAATGACACTGAATGCAAATGGGCGATACAGGAGAAGGAGGCCTTTGTGGTTCAGTGGGCCCTCATGACCTGGAGACACCTACTGGAAGGGGGGGATATACCGTTTGAGGTCTGGACAGACCATAACAATCTGGAAGCCCTTCAAACCCCACAGAAACTGTTGCCCAAATAAGTCCAGTGGACGTTGTATTTCAGACGCTTTAATTTCAAACTGCAGTATGTTCCTGGTGGAAAGAACTTCTTAGGAGATGCACTATCCATGAAACTGCAGTATGCTGTCAGTTGGGATGAGGTAGTTCAGACCATGATACCAACCCCGCACCACCAGATGCAGGTAGTCCAACAAGCACTAGAGATGTCCCAACAGAAGGAGCCAAAAGAGAACCTACCCTGGGCCATCCAAACTGACCTTACAACTGATCCCTGGTTCCAGGACAACCAAAACATGGTCACCCAATGAGATGGCCTAGCTTGGAAGGGGTCAAAGATCTATGTACCCAATTCCCTCCATCTGGATGTGCTGCAGCACTGCCACGATGACCGAGCAGCTGGACATTTTGGGTTTGTAAAGACTCTGCACCTAATGAATTGGCAGTTCTGGTGGCTTCATATGAAAAAGGACATGGAGGAGTATGTACAGACTTGTGTTGTGTGCACTACCATGAAGAAGCAACCAGGAAAAAACCCCAGTCTCCTACAATCAGTGGTGGCTCCTGTCAGGCCATGGGAATAATTGGCCATGTACTTTATTGTAGACCTCCCAGAGGCAATATGGTGATCTGGACAGTCATAGATCTCTTTTCCAAGCAGGCCAACTTCATGGCCTGTTCTGGCCTCCTGTCAAGCAGGAAGTTGGCAAAACTTTCCTCACCCATGGAGAATTGTATTTGACAGAGGGGTGAAATTCACTGCTAAATTCTGGTGTACATTTCTAGCTATGATAGGATCCTCCCAGGGCCTCAGTTTGGTGTTCCACCTTGCTACTAATGGGGCCACTGAATGAACTAATGCCATGGTTGAGCAGTATTTGTGCTGCTATGTAAAGCACCAACAGTTGAACTGGGCAGACCTTCTGCCCTTTGCCGAGGTCACCTATAATAACACCATTCACAGTAGCACTGGCTTCATACCCTTCCTGATTGCTATAGGAGTAGAATTCGTGCCAATCCCAGAGTTTCCCTGAGAGGTTCCTGAAGGACTAGGGTTGTAGGAGTGGATGACAAAGATGCAATGGGTGTGGGGGATGGTTAGAGAAGTTTTACAGAAATTGCCAGAGAGCTATAAATGCCAGGCAGACAAAAAATGGAGGCCACAACCCCCCTTCCATGTTGGGCAACAGGTATACTTGTCCCCAAAATGCCTCAAATTGAAGGTACCGTGCAAAAAATTAGCACCTAAATATATTGGTCCATTCCCAATCATAAAAATCATCAACCCAGTACAGCTCAAGCTCCCACGACTATTAGGATTCACCCAGTCTTCCATTGTAGCCTACTATATCTGGTTAGGATAGCACCTGTGAGGTCTACCCCTCCTTCAAAGTCCCCTCTTATAATTGTACGAGAGAACAGCATTACGAGATCGACAAGATATTGGACTCCCGGTTGCACAGGGGTCAGCTGCAATACCTCATCCTGTGGAAAGGATATCTGTTGTCTGAAGCATCTTGGGCATACAGCACAGACGATAGGGCAGCTCAACTAGTTGCCAAATGCCACCGATGGGAGCCAACCAAACCGGGGTGGGAGTCTTGTCCAGGAATCATCTTGTTCTGCTTTTTTGTTTTCCAGGTACCATCTCCATGGTAGGGGGGCTGCAGGGCTACCATTCGGGGGGGAAGGAAGATTGAGAGGGGTCCGGATGGCCAAGAGGTCATGCCTCACAAACCACACACCCTACCTCCAGAGGGATGCGAGGCCACGCTGCACCAACGTGACTGATTGCTACAGCACTGGACATTGTTACAGAGGCCACAGCAGCTGAGAGGCAGGCCAGCCTGAACAGCTGAGAGGCAGGGTGAGCACCTGTGCACCAGGTATGCGATCAGCATGCGACTCTGTGTGAGGGTGGGGTGCACACGGGGCTGGGCTGGGCTTTAGAAAAGCTTAAATGGTGGCAGGGAGCACTGTGCGGGTAGCCCTGACTTTCACGATTACACTTCATGCTGGTGGTCAGTTTGGACGGGATGATATTTACTTACCAAGGACAAAGATTCAGATTGAATTCTATAGAGAAAAGTCAAGGATTTCTTAAATATAAGCTAATTTTGGATCCAGCTGAAAAAATGGATACAGATAAGCAATTAGATGTAAATCAACCTCAAAAGTCTGATATGGAAGAGAAAGAGGTGGTAGTGTCAGATTCATAAAAGTGATACTGCCATCCAATTTGGAGAAGGTGGGCCTTGAATTTGATTCATTACTATTGCCTGTGACAGCTGTTTTTTTTATAACTTGTATCCTGGTACCGAAGCACTGAGATATTCTCACCTCTTGGGGAATGTTTAGGGGGGAGGGCCATGTGGGTTGTTTCACTTTGAAAGCCAGCAGAATTGTATTTTGATGCCTGTTGTTGTGTCTGGCTAAACGAGTGGTTAACTCTCCAAAATAAGAAGCTACTCAAGCCAGCAGGCCATGAATTAAGATTTATATGGCATGGCTATTTATGGTATTAACAAGGTTAAAGTAAGTGTTGATTTTAATAACCACTTTGTTAAATGTGCCATCCTAAGAGTTCAGAATAAATATAAAATAAGATACCTCTTTGGATGTCTCCCTAGGAAGCTGTTTTTAGAAAAGAAATGTAGTGAGGTCAGGCTGGTAGACTTATAGCCAAATAATATCTTTCAATTATAGTGACTGTATCCTCAAATCTAAAGGAGTTGCAATCAGGATGTGTTTGCCATTGGTTTACATATTTACAATTGAAAGAAAGATTTAAACTAGACAGAGATTTTATTTTTAAAAAAAATGAATTGGAAATCCTACCATGTGGTAGTAATGAACATATTATTGCTAAGATTTATAAATTGTTATTGAAAATTGAACTTGGAGAATGTATGTAAAGCATTGTATTATTCAGTGGGCAAAGAACTTTGGATATAATGCTTGAACAATGGGAGAATATGTGGACAAAAAGTCTAAAACCACCATTAAATTATAATTTAAAAGAAAACATTTATAATATGATGTACTGTTGGTATCTAACATCAGTCAAATTGTCAAGAATGTACATTGCATTGCAAATGAATGTTGGAAATGTAAATGTTAAAGGAGGAACTTTTTATCATTTAGGGTGGACATGTGACAAAGCAAAGAAATATTGCAGTAGGATTCACATCTTAATACAGAAGATTCTTAAAGTGAATATAAAGATAAAACCAGAAACTCTTCTTATAGGTTCAATGGATAAAGAACTTGAAAAAAAAATGGGCCTAGGATGTTATACATGTTGTCAGCAAGAATACTTTATGCATAAAAATCGGGGATGGGATCCGACCGGTATAACTACCGGTTCTGTTGTTCTGCATCACGCGCGCATGCGCGAGTCGCGCGAGTCGCACAAGGGCAATTTANCAGACATAGAACCGGTTCTATGTCTCCTGCTCTTCACAACTACTGGTTCTATAGAACCGGACAGAACTGGTAGAAACCCACCCCTGATAAAAATGGAAGGATACTTTGATTCCCACATTGGACAAATGGCTTCAAAAGTTGATGAGTTAGCAGAGATAGATAAATTTACTGCTTTGATTAAAGAAAAGGACACAATTTTGTTTCTACTTGGAAACCATTTTTTGAACTTTATGCTTGAGGTGGAAAAAAAATGAAACTTCGGTGGGAACCTAACAGCTACCTATGCACCTTAGCATATAATCATGGTGACTGCATGACCACGGAACTGTCTTTAGACAACACTGACTTCCTCAGCTGGGCCATGTGAGATGTCTGAGGAAAGGTTTTGCTTGACTCACTGGGAACAGTTTCATCTGAGGAAGTAGATGATGCTGCCAATGTGCAATCACCTATCAATTAAACCCATACCAGTCTTGGCTGTTGAAAGCGTCCAAAATAGTGACTTGCAGGTGAGTGACTATCCTCACCACATGACTGGATATTCCAGGGGCCATTTAAAGAGGCCCTGGTTCATCCTTCCTTCAAAAAAACATCACTTTATCCCACCTGCATGGACAATTTTCATCCAGTTTCTACCCCTTTTAGGAAGGTGATAAAAAATATGGTTTCCTGGTAGTTTCAGAGGTCCTGGATGAAACAAATTGTCTGGACCTTTTTCAGTTAGGATTCAGGCCCATTAATGGTGCAGAAGAAAGCTAGTAGCAATTGTTGATGATTCCTGGCAAGAACAGAATATGAGTAGTAGACCATCTTGGCTCTCCTTGACTTCTCAGCAACCTTCAGTAACATCAACATCTTAATATCCTTTTAAGTCAACTAAGTCTAGGGCTGGGCAGCATGGCCTTGCACTGGTTTCCATTCTCCAAGGCCAATCCCAATCAGTATTTCTAGAGAGAATTCCTGCCCTGGCCATTCTTTCAGTGGCATGGCCCAGGGCTCAGGTATTCTCTCTACTTCTCTTAACATCTTCGAGAGGCTACTGGGTCAGATCATTTGCCTCCATGGAATGAGGTATCACCTGTAAATGATACTCAGGTTTAAATCTCATCAGGTACTTGGAGGCTGTAGGGGCTTCAATTGGGGTCAAGAGGCTTGAGGAATTCAAGGTGGGGGGGGGAAGAAAAAACAAAGTTTGGCAACATTTGATAGTCTACGTGGACTGGTCTACCTAAAAAAATACCTTCCCAGCTTTTGTCATGGCTTCCCTGGATGCTTCCCCAGATACCTCTACAAATCTCAGTTCAGAGGAAACTCCAGGCATGGAGAGGCGTTGGTCAATGGCTCCAAGCAGCTGTCTGAGAGTGATTTGGCTAAAGCATAGCTGCAGCAGGACAGCCCTGAGGCTTCAGCTGAGGTAAGCATGTAGTAGCATCCAGCCAATAAGGAGGAAGAAGAAATGCCTTCTGCACCTCACCCAAGAACACATATAGAAAAGGCAGGAGCAGAGAAGGTCAGCCAGATTACTTGTGAGGAGAAAGCCTTGCCTTCCTTGATAGACTGCCCCAGAAGCTGCCTATTTAGCACAGTAGACCGATGGAAACGATGCTGGGAACAATGTGTTCATTTCATAGTTGTGTGTTTTCTGGTCGTTGTGAGTTACACAAGTGTGAGTGGGACAGCACAGCTTTGCAAAATCTCAGTTGCAGTATGGATGGGGAAAGGGCTGAGGCTCAAGCCAGGAGACTTAAGAGATTCTGAAACTGTAAACAACCAAAATTAGTTATCATTTTAAAAGAACTTTGTCAACTCAAGACTTAATGATTTGTCAATTCTGTCAACTCAAGACTTAAAGATTCAAACATGCTTCTACCCTGAGAAAAGGGTTAAAATTGGTCAGATGCAATTATAATGTTGTTAAGCCTAATCTTTTAAATACTTTCAGTTCAGCTTTTGTTGATAGCAATATTGTCCTCCTTCATTGAAAACCACACCACAAACAGTTGTAGCTAAATATCACAGCTTGTAATGTTAAAATGGTCTTGTAACAATCTTATTAAAAAGGCACTAAAAGTTGTGAATTTAATTCTATGAAGTTTTATATTACTGTATTTACTCAAAAGCAACACCTAGGACATGTTCCCCTATAAAACAGTCCTTTTGTACCTCGTTTTCTCTGCAGCTACCTGGCCCCTCTCCCCCCCTCCCCCCAGGACATCTCTTTCTTTTGAGAGTAAATAAATCTCCTTTCCTTACATCTATTTAGATTTCATTTTGATTTATTTGGCTCAAGTTGGAACCCCAAGTTATTCTTCTGACAGTGATAAAAAAATGGTGGGTTGCTTGGCAGTTTTGGAGGGACCTGGATGAAACTGATTATCTGTCCACTTTAAGTCAGGATTCAGGCCCAGTGATGGGACAGAAGAAAGCTGATACAATTGTGGACAATCTCTGGCAAGAATGGAATGTCCATTGTTGACCATCTTGGCTCTCTTTGACCTTTCAGCAGGCTACAATAACATTGACTATGGTTCCCTTTTGGGCCAGTTATGGGCTCTGGATCTTATGCAACCTTTGTTCTTTGCATCAAAGGCCGGTTCCAGTCAGTGTTGTAAAAGTGAGAAATCTAGTCCATGGCCATTCTTTCCTTGGCATACTACTAGGCTTAAGTACTCTCTCCATGTCTCCCGAACAACTGGCTGAAGCTGCTGCTTTAGTCTTACAAAAGGGGGGAAACAATGAAAACCAATAAATTTGGTGCTTTCTTCAAACAGTACTCTCTCCACATGTCCTTAACCCCTCTGTGAAGCTACTGGGTCAGAACATTTCCCACCATGGGATGAGGTACCGCTAATTATACTCAGTTATACATTTCCACGTGGAAGACTGGGCGTGACAGATTGTGACTTCTTGGACTAATCAGCTCAGTCACATAGCCAGCCTCCCTGCAGCCTAGGCCATTTTCACTGACTTAGGAGGACAAACCGTATGAGATTTCTTATCCCATCGAACCACATTGACCTATTGCCCTGAAATCCTGAAGTAAGAAAGACTGAATAGATAGGTTATCAATTTATCTTTGTTTCGCAGAGTTGTGGAAGGAGCGGTGGAGAGAGAAAGAAGTCCTCTAACCCTTGTCCATGACACTCTCATTCTGTGCACTCTCTATGGCTTGGGCATATTACGAAGCTGAAGAACCAAAGCTCTCCACCCTTTTGCACAAGACTCAAGTCTGGTGAAGGGAATGTGGTTTCCTTTGTTCTGAAGAAGTCTGGGCTTCCACTGAAGATTGACAACATGAATCCTATAAAATGCATCTTGAGCAATGGAAACTCTGCCTGTCTGGGAGAGCATGGTTTGCTCTGCTTTTGGGCCATATCTCTGCTCCCCTTTTGCACAGGGCCCAAGGGTTATGGAGTGAAGTGATACAAGCCAAATGGGAAAGACTGGGGAAAGGCTGCTGGATTGGGCCACTGTCTTAGGACGATAATGAACTGAAGGCACCTTTCTCTGTTGCTCCCATCCGCAATCCCAAGATGGGTAACTGGGGATAACTAAAACTGTGGCCAAGTATTTTAACTTGGTGTCACTAAAAACTCCCAAGTTTACTCTTGGCTCCACTAAAAACAGGGTTCAAACGAACCCTCTTCCCTTTGTTCCAAACTCAATAAATTTGGTGCTTTGTTCAAACAGTACTCTCTCTATGTCTCCTTAATATGTGTGTGAAGCTGCTGGGTGAGATCATTGGCACCATGGGATCAGGTGCCACTAATAATACTCAGGTATACATTTTCATGTAGAAGACTTGGCGTGACAGATTGTGGCTTGTTGGGCTAATCAGCTCAGCCACATAGCTAGCCAGCCAGCCAGCCACCCAGCCTGGCTGCAACCAAGACCTTTTTCACTGACCTAGGAAAACAAACCAGATGAAATATCTTATCCCATCGAACCACATTGACAAATTGCCATGAAATCCTGAAGTAAGAAATCCTGAATAGATAGCTTATTAATTTATCTTTGTTTCGTGGAGTTGTGGAAGGAGCGATGGAGAGAGAGAGATGTCCTCCACCCCTTGTCTATGCACGGTTAGCTCTGCTTTAGGGCCAAATCTCTGCTCTCCTTTTGCACAGGGCCCAAGCATTTGGCACCATGGGATGAGGTACCACTAATGATACTCAGGTATACATTTCCACATGGAAGACTGGGTGTGACAGATTGTGACTTGTTCGGCTAATCAGCTCAGCCACATAGCCAGCCTGCCTGCAGCCTAGGTCTTGTTCACTGACGTAGGGGAAGAAACCCTATGAGACATCTTATCCCGTCAAATCACATTGACATATTGCCCTGAAATCCTGAAATTAGAAAGACTGAATAGATAGGTTATCAATTTATTTTTGCTTCAGAGAGATGTGGAAGGAGCGGTGGAGAGAGAGACAAGTCCCCCACCCCTTGCCCATGACATTCCCATTCTCTGCACTCTCTGTGGTTTGGCTGAATATGAAGCTAAAGAACCAAAGCTCTCCTCCCTTTTGCACAAGACCCAAGTCTGGTGAAGGGAATGTGGTTTGCTTTGGTCTGAAGAATTCTGGGCTTCCTCTGAAGATTGACAACATGAATCCTATAAAATGCGTCTTGAGCAATGGAAACTGTGCCTTTGTGGGAGAGGGAGATGCATGGTTAGCTCTGCTTTAGGGCCAAATCTCTGCTCCCCTTTTACACAGGACCCAAGGGGTGGGGTGAAGTGATACAAGCAAAATGGGAAAGACTGGGGAAAGGCTGCTGGATTGGGCCACTGGTTTAGGACGGTAATGAACTGAACGCACTTGTCTCTGTTGCTCCTATCCTCAATCCCAAGACTAACAAGGGCTAACTAAACCTGTGGCCAGGTATTTTAACTTGGTGTCACTAAAAACTCCCAAGGTTGCTCCTGGCTTTACTAAAAATTCCGATTGGCCAGTTATTTCCCCTTTTTTGGCTTCGTTAGCAATCTTATTTAGCCAACTTTTAGATAACATTGTTAGTCGGGCCTAATTGTTGGGCCCTGCAGACTGCTTTTCATCGCTTTATCTCCAGCCAATAATTTAGTAATTTGATCTGCCTCAGACTGTTCTGAAGTACTATCCAACGTCTTGCCTTTTGGGGGGTGGTGCTTCTTTTGTCGTGATTCCAGACCCTCAACTTTAATTGGAGTTGGCATTTTGCCCCAGCTGGAAGGAACGTGGCTGCTGTAGGCTTGTTCTTTTTCACCGGTAAAGCTTTAATGAAACTCTATCAGCTTTTATTTTCCTTCTCCCACATACCCTACTTATCCTCCCTGTGAGATAATCTAAGAATCCAGGGAAATAGTAGGTGCCAGAAAAGTGAGGAGAGGAAGAAAGACTGTCGCCCAGGAAAGGGGCCTAACTTTACTTCCATGGAGCCTGTTAAGACTATTAACTAGGCCTTTTTTGATTGTGATTGCTGAGGAGAGGACGATTTGTTGAGTCACTTAGTTTTCGCTGAGGGATATTATTTACCAAAATGGTAAAGAAAGGTAAGAGGCAGAGATCTCAGTCTCTTTCTCCAAAGCCTCTGACTGAGCTTAATCATCCCAAGCCTCTTAAACAGCTTAAATTGGACGACTTCACTGAGAGGCTTAATCCAGAATCTCAATTCGAACTTCAAACTTTGTCTCTGTTGTCTTTATTATTGGAAGAGGAGGCCTCTGAAAAGGAGCTTTTTCCCGGGACTCCAGATTCCATGCCCTCTCCTACTTCTAGCTGTTTAAGAGAGGCACCGACCTACTCAGACCTCAGAGAGATGGTCTGTACCCAGAGCATGTTAACAACGCATAGAGTAGATTCAATATACGACTTACTGACATCGATCAAAAGAGACATCAAGAGGATTTTTCAATTTCTAAACAACTCTCACTCTGTAGATAAGGAAAGTAAGATTGCACACTTCCCTGAAGCACGGAGAGAGTGGAAGGGCTTACGACCTCAATTTAAACAACAAAGTACTACAAGCACTGATGCTAATCTTCATCAAGAAAGAAGGTTGTTAAGGAAACAAATTGCTTTAAGGATAAGGAAAATCCCATGCAACAGAAGACGATAGACTTCAAAGGAAAGGATAACTCTCTCACTTGCACAGCTATTGAAATCTGACCCCTTATTAATAGATCTAATCAGATACAAAAAACTTCCCCAGCAAAGTAATTGTGTTTGACTAATTCTGCACTTTGACAGCAACATTATTCCAAATGCTGTAATGAAAAGGAAAGGGTCCCTGCTTAGATTTGAAGTTATTCCTACAAGAGTCTTTTGGAGCAGGCCTATTAAACCGCTTCTACAAGGACTCAAAAAAACACCAAAAAGGGTATTTAGGAATCACTCTGCTACCCCTAAGGTCTTTCTCCCTGAGTTTGGAGAGACTACGGAGGTAGAGCAGGTAGGGAGGTCCCATACATGAAGGTCAGCACTGATAAGCTTGAGGATGCTGTAATCAGTGAATTTGCTTCTTTGTCTCCAAAGGAGCAAAGGATAATGTTAACTGAATTTGATTCTTTAAGTTCTTCGCTGGTGGAAGCCTGCAGATTGACGGGAATGCTGCCCATTTTGAGAGAATGGGGAGAGCATGTCCAGGCAAGGCCTAAGGCCGTCAATTTTGTTCAGTGGGATAGGAAGGAAGGAAAATGACTCTTCAAAGAAACAAAGGTCATAAACAAAGGTCCAATGTAGTGGCAGAAGTTCACCCTCCCCCAAGTGTACAATTGCCTTCACCTGTTTCGTCTTCCTTAAAGACAGGTGAGGCAGTCCAGCAACCACCAGAATCC
>AZIM01006276.1:10572-25460 GCA_000516915.1 Ophiophagus hannah | reverse complement strand
GAACCTGCTGAATACCACCTCTGGAATAGTGTGATGAGAAATCTTGCAAATTTTTATTGGGGGGGGGAGAAATTATAGGGAAGTATTTGTCTTTTTTAAATGGGTATCAAGGACAAGCTTGGAAGTCTTGATCTCATCTTTCCTGTATGGCTGTATGGGATCTCATTAATGGCCTATGTAATAAATAAATAATAGCCAATAATTCTAAAAGGTAGAAGATACATTTACTGCTCAGGTTGCAAATGTGATCAGTCAACAAACAAGTCAAACCATTAGTTTAAGTTCATTAGTTTAAGAGTACGTTGATATAGGTGGTTATGTGTTTTTAATACAAACGTGAAATTTTATGAACAAGATTAATTGGAAATTTATGGGTACATGTTTATTATTAGAATTTTGAAAAAATGTCATCCATTTAGGAAAATTTATTCCAAGATGGTAAGGGATAGGAGGAATGCAGTTTGCCTTGAAAATCCATCACAACTTATTAGTAGGCATACATTTGTCAGGCAGCAAGTAAATCTCTGATATCCCGTTGAAGGGAATGGAATCAAAATAACAAGATGATAATCCTTTCTCTGGGAAATTACATTATTGAGTTAAATTAATAAACAATGTGTGGATCCTCATATATTTTTCTTGATGGAAAGGCCAATCTTGAGAAACTGGAATATATTCATGGATTAAGTTGAAGAGCAATGCCTTCAATAATATAATTCACCAATAAATGGCAGTACTGATGCACCAAAAACTCTGACATATTCCTTAGAATTTTTTTTTACCTCAGTGGATGGAGAGTTGCTATGGAAAAAGTATAGCTGTTGTTTGTAAATACTTAAAGTGAATAACTATCAGTACACTTTAAGCAACAAGCAGTGATTGAATTTTGGCAGCCAAAGCAGTTCCTCCAACTAAAATTCATTACCAACTGCGAGTATTACTCATTACCTGACCAAAAAGACATGATGAACTGGGAAGAGCCAATTCATGTCATCAAGAACAAAGAAGACAACCTCTAACAATAACCATTGTGTGTGAAAAGATTGATGAGTTGAATAATGGCAATTGGTGGCTTAATCAAAGACAATTCTGTCAGACTGGTATGTAACAGGAATGTGTGTCATACATTTTTGTATTGCATAATACAATATAATAGATACTGCACTGATATTTTTCAATATTGAGAGATTTATGCAAGGTTGATGCCTCACAAACAGAAATGAAAGTTTTAAGAGTTGATGCTTATCCTGCTACTAAAATGAAAGTGAGAAGTTTTTCACAGCATTATAATAGCTAGTAAAACTTGGTCTTATCTCTTTGACCCTGAAACAAAGCATCAGTCCATGGAAGATCATCCCATGTGCAAATAAATAAATAGCTCAGCTTTCTCCAGCTTGGGGGCTCAGATGATGTTAAATTTCCTTAAATTTGGGACTACAGTACTCCTCAACTTATGACTGTAATGAAGCCTACCCATCATAGTCATAAGTCATGACAATTACCAACCTTTTTTAATGACCTTTTATGTGGTTAATAAGTGAATACCATGATCCTTAGTGAGTCAGTAGCTCACTATGGGTTGGTTTTGCAGAAACTTGGTCATATGACTTCAGGATACTGCAGGGCTCGTAAGCCAATTCTCAGGGATCCAACATGTTGTCACATGGTTGCATGGGAGGACCCAGCCATTGTAACTTGTAAGGCTGTAAGTATCTCTGGGAGAGTCTGTTATAAGTCTACCTGAATCAACTCAGAGTAATACATTATACTCAAACCTTGAAACAATGATAAACAGAGTTTCAAAATATAAGAAACTATTGCAGTTTGATAATAATAAGCCTCACACCTCAAACATCACCTGAGGCATTGCAAAGTTGGATTTTCCTAAACATTCCAGATTTCCACCTTTTCTCTAAATTGAATAAAACATTCACAGATATCTCTGAGTTTAATGAAGAGGTACCAGGGCCTATTTGAAGGGACAAAGTGTAGAGAATTTCCTGACAAGAAGTTTGTCAGATGTTGGCAGAAGTATGTAACCTACAGTAGTAATTATATGGAGTAGTAAATGCAAGGGAAAAAAAGCTCATTTTGATTTTTTTATTTCATTTAATAAAATATTGTATTTTCTATTTCATTTATTAAAATATTGTATTTAACCCAAATATATGGAGATGAAGGTATTACTTTTCATTCAGCCTTCATTGTTTAGCTTCTATGAATCTACAAAAACCCAGAGTTGCTGTAGATAAATCAGTAGTCAGAATTAGTGGAGGCAGTTTCATCTGACCATTTTAGTTGCATAATACTAAATCTATTTTGATATGGAGAGATAATAAAGCAGAATACAGATAAAGGATAGAAATACCAATACTATAACAGACTGCAGAGTGTTGTGAAATCAAAACATAAATTATAAAGAATATTCCCATAACTTACAATTCCAATAGTTTTTTTTTCTTACAATCAGCTTCACAGGGAAAAGAAACATTTTGGGGGCTTTTTAAAATATTAAGAGATCTGACTTAAGATGTAATTCTGGTAGGACTATTCCAAAGTACTGGAGCCAGATTTTTTAAAAAATCAATTGTGGCTCTTCTAGTACCCAAGAGTTGAATTGACCATCACCGATACTTAAATCAACAGGCATATGAGCCACCAGGAAGTCTTTCAAATAACTAGGTTTCCTCGTATGCAGGGCACAGTGTGTCAGTACTAGCAATTTACATTGGTTTCTTTCATGAATATCCAATCAGTATTTGGCAATAAATATAACTACTGGTATAAATATATTAGTTGCCCCTAAAGACTACCATAGGGCCCAGTTGTTTGCTAGATCACCTCTCCCTAAAGGAATGTGATCATTTCATTAGATCTGAGAGGTGGTTGCACTCCAAGTCCTTTCCTTAAAGTTTGTCACCCAATGGGACTTACCCTATGTGCTTCCTTGCTGATGGCCCTTATCATCTGGAGATCACACAGGACATTCCTTTCCTGACTTCCAAAAAGCCATGAAGATTTGGCTTTTCCCACAAGTCTTGAGATGGTATATGGTTGGAGCCCAGAGAAACACTTTTTTTCTGGCTGTGTGAGGATGTGTTATATTTGAGTACACCAGGGAGTTTTTTTAGATTGGTTTTTATGTTTTATTAAACTGTTATTATTTTAGTAGTCATTGTGAGCTACTCAGGATATGCTGCACATGAAAGTCAGCTATTAAGATCTGACAAGAGATGATAGAGATAGACAGACAGACAAACAGACAAACAGAGCGGGGGGGACCGTGTTTTCTCCAAAATAAGACCTAGCCTGATTTTTAAGCACGCACCTAATAAAAGCCTTACCCAAAAATAAGCCATGGCCAGCATAGGAGGCAGCCCAACCATGTATCCCCTCACAAACACGGGCAGCAATCCCTGAGGCGCGGTGGTTCCTTCTCTTCCCCAGTCACCTCATGGAGGCTTGGCCTCTTAATCACAGCCCTGTGGATCAGCTGAGCCAGCAAGGACTGGGAGCTGCCTCTCATTCTATCTCTCTGGGGGTGTTATCAGTGCACTCTCACCAGCCCAGGCCCTGCCCATGGTGCCAGGCAACCTCACAACCGAGGATCCCTCTCTTTTGCAACTCACCTTGTGGCTCTGAGCAGGCGGCAGCCACTGTTTGTGATCTGCATCTCAAGCAAAATCAAACCATGATGAATGAGGCATCTTCAACAGGCAGCTCCATGGCGGCCCTGCAGTGGGATTGATGGAGGGAGGAGGGAAGGAAGATTGCCCCTTCCTCTTTTGCACCCCCAAATCCCATCTTCCCTGGCCACCGAAGCCACAGAGGGAGCATTTTTTGGATGTGTGTGTGTGCAGAGCTGGCAGGGCTGATGAGCAGGGGGGTGGATCTAGTTTAGTGAGTATGGTGGAGCAGGCAGGCAGAAGTGCAGGTACCCCTCGGATCTTGTTGGCTGCCTTGTTCATTAGTTTCACTTTGCTTGAGATGGGGGAGAGTGAGAAATATTGGAAGTGTCTGCACAATGAGCAGGCAGGATGAGGAAAACTCTTTCAGAAAGTGATCTGCGGATGTGGGTGGGGATTTTCCTTTTCTTCCTCCTTTCCTTGCGGATGATTTATGCGAGAACTGTATATCTACAGGCTGGCGGAAAGTGGATTGGGTGAGCTACAGCTTTGGCAGTCCAAAAGAAAATAAGACCGGATCTTATTTTTGGGGAAACACGGTAGGTAGGTAGGTAGGTGGGTAGGTAGGNGTGGGTGGGGTGGAGTAGAGGAAAGGTCCAGAATAGTGCAAGCAGTAGCATTTTGGACAGAGTGAGGTAGAACAACTCTTTACAGCAACAATCAGAGATTAAATCCAATCTTTCAAACATAGGCATACACTTAATTAACTGATTCACAAAGAATAGCTTGTTTGAAATGCAGTGAACACTGTGCACAGTGTTTTAAATGTGGTTACACTGTAGATTTAGGATGATTGAATCTCAGCATTATGTGGAACTCTAAAGGACTGACTCTCCAGGAGATGGACTTTTTAGCTATCCTGATAGATGACCTTCACATTTTATTATCCAGTCTCTTTCCCAGGGATTACTGACACAGATTTCTTCTTTCACAGCAGTGGCATATTGAATTAGTGCTCTCACAGAGCTATCCACATTAACTCCAAGAATTCCATCTTATTTATGTGCCATCAGCGATTCAGAATCAGTGATTACCAAAGTTAGGGGTTCATTTCCCAGCATGTATCTCTTTACACTAATCTAAACTGCATCATTTGCCATTTTATTTCCTAGCACATTGGATGTTACAAAAGGTCAATGTGCAGCCTGTTGCTGATCTGTCCATCTACTGCACTTTCAGTTCAGTTCAGTGAAGCCAGCATAATCAGATAATGTAAGGAATATGGTCATAAGGGGGCATTCTGTTTCTAGAGATGAAAACAATCTGACTGTTCATATGTTAGCAGGCATGTTCAAGGTTCTATGTAGTGAATGTACATTGTTGTGTGCTTATCTTCTTGTTAAGCGTTTTTAAAGAAAAAAAACCTAGCTAAATTAGATTTCCTAATGATGAGAATTATTGCTGTGACATAAATTCATAGATTGAATCTTTCACAGTTTGTCTCCCCCCCCCTTTTTTTTTTTAAAATCTGAATCTGGATAGTATAATCCTGGGAAGGTTAGATTATTTTCTCTTTCAAGTTATTTTATTCAGGTTTTAGAAAAATAGCAATGTCTCTCTCTCCTTCAGCAGGACTATTCATTTATAATTCTAGTCTGTTTCCTGTTCTTTAAGGATTGATTGATCCCGATGATTGAAATCCTTTAGAAACCATTTATGCTCACTTCCTTGCTGAAAGTATACCCAGGTCTTGCTAAATGTGGGCAAGAGATGTTTAAGAATATGTGATTTTTGGCTACTATCCAACAGATTAAGTGCCTATGTGCATACAGCACATTATCTTCTCTGTTGCTTAGATCAGCCTACTCTGCTGGCAAAGGGTAGTGTATATTCATTTGATATGTTACATAAAGGTCACTATTAAGCCAATTTTGACAACATCAGATAAAGAGATATCCAATGGCTGATCAGTCTTCATTCTCCTGCCTAAGATTCAGTACCTCGATTCTAAAACACACCTGATAGATCCAAAGTCATTGAAAGAAAATAGATCAACCAGTTTCCTGCCCTCACTTGTCTTGCTGGACTGTTCTCTTTTCTTCATTTCAAACCTATTGTTTCTCCTGTTAATCTTCCCTTAGTTTCTTCTTATTTTTTCTGGCTACTGATTGGGATTGTAGGAGTTAATAGTCCAGTATTTCTACAGGCCACAGTAAGGGCTATTGCCCACTTCCCCTAATTTTTGAATTGTTGTATGCAGAACTGCACACTTTTTAAAATTAAGCTTTTTAAAAAGACTTTCTATCCCATCTTTATTATTTCTATCCCATCTTTATTATTATTATTTATAAGATAGTCACCATTACATTTATACCCTTATATTATTTCCTCGGAATTCCCCACAACAATTGTGTGAGGGGGATTGACCTGAGAGAGTGACTGGCTCAATTCACCCAGTCTTTTTTATATTGACTAGAACTACCATATAGCCATCAATAGATTTAACCATCAAGACGAGCAGTTTTTCTTTACTGCTTTTTCTGTACAGCAGTCTTTACTGGTTCTAGGACCTATTTGGGCTATGAATTCCTTGTAAAAGAGAATTGGATTGTATTTTGACACAGATATATTAATTCTTGTTTATCTGATTTCACTAAATCCTTTGTTTTGGCATAAATGGGCAGCTAGTTACAAAAGTGAATAATTGATTGCTTAATTATTGCTTTTTCAGAAAAATACTATTTTAGATTTGTTCCTGCCTTCAAACAAAACAAGCCAGAACATTTTTTCATTATGGATAACAGTTTGGATCAAACTAGGATATTAAGTTATGGTTCTGAAGTTGGATCAAATGCTAGTTTTGGAGCTTAAAAGTCCCTTGATGTCTCTTGGATTACATCTTTCATCTTCTTCAACCTAGGTTCCCATGTTGATTGCAGGTTTTTCTACCCACCCGTCCACTTCTATGGGGTCACTTGCACTCTATTTCTGAAAGGTTGCAATCTAAGGTAATCTTAATCTTTCTGAAAGGTTGCAATCTTAATCTTTGGCAGGAGTAGTATGCTTGTGTATACCGATGTGTGTGATTTGTAGCAAAATAGCCCTATATCTTAACAATATAATTCTTGGAGAAAGAATAGTGTTGTTGTCTTGGACTGATTCTCCGATGGTTTGAGATAGCATAGCTTTTATAAAGAGCCAGGAGATCAAAATGGATAATTTCCTTTTTTAATTTCTTTTTTTACTAATGTTCCATTTTTCTCCTAGCCTTTTATTTTGGTCTGATCTGTGTGCATACATGCCTGCTCACCTGCCTCTCCTTTTAATTGCTCCAACTTTCTGTCCAATTCCCAGCCAAAAAATATTCCCTGGTAAACTGTTTCAATCTCCTTGCCCTCTGCAACTATTCAGGAACACTACAGTGATTACCCAGTTGCCCTCAGGGAGAAGAGTTAGCTGGAGTAATAGGCCAGCCTGACAGATGGAGCTCACTCAGAGACACCCTCCAGAAGGGGGCAAGAGGATCCCTTTGGAGTTGTAGAATGAAGCGCAAGCTCCTGCTTTTACTGCTCTAATGCTGATGATTGGAGTGGATAAGTAGGGTTATTGGAGAAAATTGCGGAAAATTGAGGACCTTCTTTAGCCTCTTTAGGGGATTTCTCTCCCTCTGGGGATAACAAAAGTGGGAAAGGGTAACCAGTATCAAATGCTCAGGTATGCATTTTGTATATGGTTGTACCTTTAATCTGCATGTATTTTTATTTCCGCAGCTGCTTGAAATGACGAAAGTTTCCTTGGTGAGGATTAATAAGAATTAACACTATTTGAGATGTACTGATTTGCACATGCAGTTCTTCAGTTCTGCTCTCTGTTTGGGCTGTTTTTAATACTGTGCTTTAATGTTTTGTTGATGTGTGTATGCATATGTTCTCATTATAGAGTTTTTCACTGAGCCACTTGTACTTCTTCTCCTGCAAATTGAAAGAAGAATAGTTCAAAAGTCTGGGTTGGGATTTTTGGTTTTCTGTGGTCAAATTTTATTCAATAGGTAGAGATTATTGTTGATTCACAACTATAGCGCTCCAAAGATGTTGATCAATCGTGTTAGCCCCAGTTAATACAGCTTCATGGAAAGTAATAGGAGTTGTAGTCTAATTCATCTGGAAGGTATCCAATGGCTTTTAAGTATTTGATGTGACATCCAATCCTGTGAGGCCTTGGGGCAAATTTAGTGAATAGGAAACAGACTTAAATGTTGCCATATCTTGATCCAATCTCAAAATTCCATAGAGCTCATATTTTGTGCCTTGATTAAAGTGATGAAGCGAACCACACAGCTATCATGGAGATATTTAATGCTTATTGTTAGAAATTAGTTCATGAAATTTTAAATGTATACAAGTTACTTTTTTAGATTTCTCTGTTATCATTGATATGTATACTTTTGACAGAGTTTCATTATGGATATTCAATTATTCTTAAAGCTAATGGACTTGCAGGCCAAACCCAATGATGATAATTAGAAATAAAGCTACAGCGTCCAGCACAAAGAGTCTTGTAATTTCTGACTCACAATTGGGCCCAAAATTTCCATTACTAAGCAGGGGCAGCAGCTCAGCTCAGTTGACCAGTGGTGGGTGCAATGGAGCAGAGCCCTGACGAGCCACGTGCTGGGGCTGTGATAACATGCTGAAGCTGACCAGGCTGTTTGCTGTTTGCTGCAAGGATGCTAGCCAGATAAATACCGGTTGGATGCTGAGAGGCAGAGGCAGATTTCTCCCCCCCCCTTGTTTTCCTCCTCTAAAGCTAATGTGCGTCTTATAGTCCGATGCATTTTATAGTGCGAAAAATACGGTACTTATGGAAATGAGATTATTAACAGCCATAGCTTATTTTAGTAATTTTACAGTATACCTGTCAGATAGTTTAATCAACTTTACTTTGATTTTATAGTTGATATTTTTCATTAAGATAATTGTGTAAACTGCCACTTTCTTTTCACTTTTTAAAAATAATCAGCACACTGACACTTACAGCTTGCCACCAGAAGTTATCTAGACAGGACTTAAGAGAGAAGCAAAAACATGTTGCAATTGTCTTATCAGTGAACAAATATTGATACTTTGGAAAATAAAGAAACACTGTGGCACTTGATACCTCCTTTTTGTTAATTACATTATCAAAAAACAAACCCCTAATGTACATTACATGCTGACTTGCCAGCTTTTACAAACTTTCATGGTCTAGGCCAGCCATTTTCTTAACTCATTCATTGTAGTTCTAAGTCATGGTGTATAATTTAGGTTTATATGTCATGTGCTCCTTTCTACATGTTCAATAAATCATGATTGCAACAAACCATGAGTTAGTACATTAGGTCCAGCCAGCCAGTTAGTTGCCACATTTCCCACTGAACTCAGTGGATTCTCTTCCTTATTAAGGTGGTCCATTGATTTCAGTCAGATGAAGGAACCAAAATTCCCTAGCCGCCTGCTTGCTGGGGAATTATGGGAACTGAAGCCATTTTTTCCTATCCACCTTATCTTTGGCTGACTATTTTAAAAGACTCTTATAATTTGAAAATTTGAAGCTTAATTTCCTACCTTGATCCATCAGGTTCTTCTGCAGTAGATTCTTTGCAGTTTTTTGGCACTGATGTGATGGATGCAGGGTTAGAGTTGTAAAATGTTTCTATTGGGCTGGCATATCCATTAGGCAATAATTCTATACATACATAAGTGCTCATATGCCCCATTGAAACTCAAAGATTCTCATTTCTTCTCTGCTAGTTTTTTTGCTGCAAGAAATAAGATACAAAAATAAAAACAAATTACATAGTCAGTTTTGAGCATAATAAAATAAAGTTGATGTGGCTATAAGTATGCCTTCTTTCATAAAAGTTTCCATGAGTGAAGTTTTATATGAGCACTTTAAGAGCAGAAATTGTTTGCTCGTATGTAGCCTCTATTTATCCATCTGTAATGTAACATGTATTTTTGTTTAGAGAGCAAGTCTAAAATTAGAGTGAATCTGTTTGGAGCAGCTGTTTCAAAGAATATTTTTAAACATTATCTGCAGTCCTTCCTTCTTGCACAAAAACTGAAGAAGGGTGGAGGGGGCAAGATGGAGATTAGCCATTATTCCTATACAACAACATAATGAATTATAGAGGACTGTTATAACTATAACTGTTTTTGCTCTTACTTTATTTTTTTAGGTCTCTGCTCCATTATGATAAAGAAGACTGAGAATGCATTCTTCTTCCTTAGTGTTTACCACCTGCCCACTTGCTAGGACCTGGGTCCAGAATGAACATAGCAGCAGTGTTTAACGCCTTGCTAGTGTGTGTCATTGCTGCTGTGCTGTGGAAGTATATAAAACTGCATGATCATGTCTTTGTGCTGGAAGAGGAGCTAGTCCTCATGCGCCAGTCCCAGGAAAACTCTCAGGTCACCATTGATTATCATGCTGCACTTCAAGCTCTGGTAGAAGATGGCACCAAAATGGTATGCACTGGCAGGATGCATACTGACCGTATATGCCGTTTTGAGTCTCTTTGTTATTCCACCGAAGCTGAGGAATTTGTTTTCTTCCATAGCAGTTCTTCTGTTATGCTTCCAAACTTGGGCTCCAGAAGATTTCAACCTGCCCTGCTTGATCTCTCCTCAGTGGAGGACCATAATACCCAATACTTCAATTTTGTAGAACTACCTGCTGCGGCTCTGAAATTTATGCCAAAGCCTGTTTTTGTTCCTGATGTAGCACTGATTATGAATAGGTTCAATCCAGATAATTTGATGCACATTTTCCATGATGATCTCCTTCCAATTTTCTATACAATGCAGCAGTTCCCAGATTTGGACTTGGAGACGAGATTGTTCTTCATGGAAGGCTGGGGTGAAGGACTACACTTTGAGCTATACAAATTGCTTAGCAGCAAGCAACCACTCCTAAGAGAGCAGCTTAAAACACTTGGGCGGCTCCTGTGCTTCACAAAGTCTTATGTGGGTCTGTCTAAAATCACAACCTGGTATCAATATGGTTTTGTTCAGCCCCAGGGGCCAAAAGCCAACATCCTGGTCTCTGGCAATGAGATCCGACAGTTCAAAACTTTCATGATGAAAAAGCTAAATGTGAGCTTGGAAGGAATACCTGGTGAGGAATATATAATAGTATTCAGTCGAACCATCAATAGACTAATCCTAAATGAGGCAGAGGTAATTTTGGCACTTGCCCAAGAATTTCAGATGAAAACCATTACCATTTCCATAGAAGACCATACATTTTCAGAAATAATACGCTTGATTAGCAATGCATCCATGCTTGTCAGTATGCATGGAGCTCAACTTGTGATGTCTCTCTTCCTGCCAAGAGGAGCCACTGTTGTGGAACTCTTCCCTTTTGCTATAAATCCTGAACATTATACACCTTACAAAACATTATCTACCCTTCCTGGCATGGATCTTCAGTACATTTCATGGCAAAATACTGAAAAGGAGAATACTGTGACTTATCCAGACAGACCCTGGGATCAAGGAGGAATTGCCCATTTAAACAAAGCAGAACAGGATCGCATTATAAAGAGCAATGAGGTTTCCCGGCACCTGTGTTGCCGCAACCCAGAATGGCTTTTCCGTATCTATCAGGACACCAAAATTAATATTGCTTCCCTTATCCAGATGATCAGGCAAACAGTGAAAACCAAACCAGGGCCTAAGAAGCAAAAATGGACCAATGGCCTCTATCCAGGCAAAGTTAGAGATGCTAAATGCCACGCCTCTATCCAAGGTACTAGTGAAGCTAAGCTCTTTGTATCTTGGCAGATCCCTTGGAACCTGAAATACTTGAAGGTCAGAGAAGTAAAGTACGAAGTTTGGATTCAGGAGCAAGGGGAAAATACATACATGCCTTACATTTTGTTCCACCAAAACCATACATTTTCAGACAACATTAAGCCATTCACAAACTATCTGCTGTGGATCCGATGCATTTTCAACAAAAATCTCCTTGGGCCCTTTGCAGATATGTTAGTTTGCAGCACATAATTGTTCTCTAGCTACTAGCTTCAAACAAGGCAAACCCAATCTTAGTATCCTGTTGTTTAAGAAGATGGATAAGAACTTGCAGACCATGATAGTGCCTACGTGCCACTTTATTGCATTCTGAATGTCTTCTCTGTTCTGTGTAACATTACATCCAGTTGGTAGATAAACTCTCTTAGTTATTTAAAGAGGCAACAGGCATGAAGCTACAAATCAGAGTGGAATAATTGTTTTATCTTGACTATTCTAGGAACTTTTCTGTCTCTCTTTTGTGTGATAAATCTTTTAAATCTAGCTTTATACTGGAATTTGGTTATGTCACTGGATGTAGAATTTTTAACTTATTTTTTGTTTGTTTCCTCAAAGGTCTGTATTTCAGAGCAGAAATTTGGTGCCAGAATATTTATTAAATCGTTGAAAACCTATTTGTCATTGCCTCCATTCACAATCCAAAAAGAAATCCTTAGACTCTATTAAAATAGAGAAAAGTACTTTTACTGGATTTGAAGTGATAGCAGCAAAAGGAATGCAAGATCTGAGGCAAATAGGCATGAAAATTACATATTGAAAGTTATCCCAAGTTCCCTCCCCCAGGAGTCCAGACTGGTCATCCAATCTCAGGTGTGTATAATGTCATGTGGGGTACATCTTCAGGTGGCTTCTCACACATCTGGTATGCTAAGACAGTTGACCTTGGCTTAGAGATAAGTGTATGCAGTTGCACAGTAAGCAGGAAAGTGTCCCCTCCTTTTTAATTCACACGGAAACATCTTCACACTCCAGCATCCTTCCCTCCCCAATACCAAATTTCCCTTCCCCCTGTTTTTATGGCAGCAGACAAGAGTCAAGCACCAAAAGATGTCAGGAAAACTTTTTGGAGGCTGACACTATTCAAGCACCTCCTTATTGTCTTTGATATTTATGCATTACTCTGTTCAATCTGAATAGGACATCAAATGCTGATATGGTTGAAAAAGTCAACAAAAGATGAAGTTTCAAAATGACCTGAGTAGGTGAAAGATGAAGAAAAGTCCCCCAATGCATTGATATGGAAGATGCAATTGACCATATGGCAGATGTAATTAGTTCATATTACTTTTTCTTCCAATGAAAGTCCTTTCCTGGTCATACGATCTAAAGCAAAGCTGTTAATAGGGAGGTTGAAAGAATTCCAGAAATCCTGCTCTGGATGTTTTCCCTAAGTTATTTTTGTTTTATTGCTTTATATTCCTATTTTTGTAGTAGCATATCTATTTTCCATAGGTCCAATGGTTAGGTATTCTTTTTGCGCAAACACAGTGCCTAGGATGAACATCTGATACAAAATATAAAGATGAGGTCTATGAAAACAGTAGATCTTTGTTCATTAATATAACAATAAAAGTCACCCTGTAAAGAAAACATGGATTTAACTGCTGAGATATTTAAATGTTTAAACTGGTAGGAAATTTAGAAAGAATTGAGATGTCAGCTCAAGTGGCTATTTATAACAAAAAGTGCAAGGTTCTCACAGAATCTTCTTCAACCAAATGTATTGAAAGGGGAAAATCACTGGAATCTTGGTAATTAGTCATATTTACTTTAGCATAAAAGTGGAGACTTCTTGGTCATCTTTCTAACCACCTATTGATACAGTGGGAGGAAAGCTACCAGTTTCCCTGATGGATAATATAGACAAAGCTTTGCCAAAAATCTTCCTGATTTTTATGCACTCCAAATCTCCTTAGCTTTAGCTAACAAAATAAATACTCAGGGATTTTGAGAGTTCAAAAATACCTTCTGGCTGCAATTCCGCCTTTTCCTCACAAGTACTGATTGGAAAAAGGTAATCCAAATGATCTGTAGATGAGAGTGAATGGGAGCAGTGTCTTCCCTTTCCATTTGCACCTTCCCAGCACTAGATGATGAATAAATGAAAGGTAATTGATTCAGTATATAAAATTTGAAGTACATTTAATATTGGGTGTGTAATAAGACTGCTGTCCTTTTTTCCTAATAGTGGTTCATTTTCATTTCATAATTACTTTCAGCAAGTAATTTTTTCCACATCCCCTATAATATTGTCCTCAATCTTGTGTTATAATTATGAGATTCATCCAGAATTATGAAACCTATTCAAACGGTTATTTTCCCATAGTGTTATTTGCAAAACTGTGCCATCAAAGCATGTAGGGTTTGGGAAATCAAGGATTATCTCAGGTATGTATTGTTGCTGTACCCATGTACTTCTATGGAGCTTCTTAAAATAACAACCAGTTATAAATATTTCAGTATTGTTTAGGGTTGTCCTCAAGAAATGGTCAAAAAGGCTAGCATGGTGATTGCAATAGTATGATTGAATCTCTGCCTTTTTATGTTCTGGACATACAGTGAAATTTCTATTGTACCATCATTGCTATCATCTTGTTTGAGTCCTTCATGCTGATATTATGGGTTATATTGAATGGGCTGTTGTGTAAAAAAAGACACCTGAAGCCCCCCTGATATGTTTGACCTTGAGATGGCCAAAAGCAGTATGTTTAAATATAATGTTTAAAAACAGAAACGTTAATGGAATAGAATGTTACTGTTGCCCCCCCTCTAGGAGGAGATTTTGAAGTATTTGTAGCAGGACTACCAGATTCCATAACAGTATTATTCCCTATGCCATCCATCTGGTAAACTTTCAAGATGTACATGTATACATCCGAACTAGGCTATATTGTTTCTCTGTGTCATATAATATATGTGGGTATTTATTTTGTCATGTTTATGTAGTGTATATTGGAGGCAATGACCCTTTGAAAGTTGTATGCAACAAAATTTCATTTTAATGTATGCCGATTAGTATACATCCAAAGTGACAATAAAGTTATTCTCCATTGTGTCAATGAGAGAATCCAGGCTTGTGTATACTCTTGTTGCTCTTCAGACTGAGTTGAAATTCTGAGGACACACCTCCCTGCTAACGGTCCCCAGTTTTCAACTCAGTCTTGAGCTGATCAGACGTGTTTATTCAATGGTTAGAGATTTACTTTATCCCTGGATTCTTCTCTTCAAAAAACACTTTTTTTGTAAAAAGTTTTTTATTTTTTCACATTTTAAAAACATTTTTTTAGTGACCAGCATGATTCCAGGTTTTCACATTTCCATACAAACATGATCTTGATTACATATTCATCTTTCACATTTAGTTTCATATCCTATCATTTCTTTACATATTTTCTATTAATTTTCTCAA
>AZIM01006275.1:5663-28474 GCA_000516915.1 Ophiophagus hannah | reverse complement strand
CAGAACTGGCTGAATACCACCTCTGAATATAAAATACAATGTTTCACAAAGTATTTTTTCCCAATTTATTTATATATTTCCTCTTTACATACAATAAGTGCTTAGTGAACAGGGTACTGTCTATGTCAATTTGCTTACATAATAATACTTTTTGTTCCTAGTTTCTATCTCTATTATCAAACCATTGATAAAACAAGTCCCAAGTTCAAAAGTATTCTGTGTCTTCTTTTCCTTTTATCTTCAGTGTTAGTCTATCCATTTCTGCACAGTCTAATATTTCTTTAATTGTATCTTCTTCTGTAGGTGTTTCCTCATTTTTCCAGTGTTGTGCAAATACAATTTTTTGCTGCTGTCAAAATGTGTATTAAATATACATTTCCTTTATCATATTTTTCTGGTATTATGCTTAATAAAAATAGTTCTGACTAATAATCTATATGCTGCCTTAACGTTCTTTCTAACCACTTACGCACTTTCATTCAAAAAACTTTTGCTTTGGACACATCCACCATGTGTGGTATTTGATTACATTTCCAACATTTGACGCACATGTTTTTAAACATTTTTGCTAACCTCGCCGGTGGTAAATGCCACCTGTAGAACATTTTGTACACATTTTCCTTATATATAGTTGCCATCGTCAATTTATAGTTTTTTCCCCAAAGTTTTTGCCAAATGTCTAATTCTATAGTATATCCAATTTTTTTTGCCCAAACTATCACTGTATCATGTGATTTAATTGGAGTTACTGCTGGAAACCATGACACACTGTCTCTTTTACCTGTTCATCTTCCATTACTAAGCTTAATAAAAAATTATACAGTTTCTTAATGAACTTTTCATCCACCGCTAGCAATATTTGATCAAATGTTGTTTGCTTTTTATAAAAGCCATACGTCTTAACATCTTTCTCATATCTCGATTGCATTTGTATATGTGGCCACCACAATAAGTCAACACCCTGTTTCTGTAGTTCTTGTTTAGTTTTTAGTTCCCCTTCCACATTCAAAATCTTTTTATATGTTAATTTTCCCCCAGATTTACTATGTTTGGGTGAACAAATGCTTCCACTGTTGAAAGCCAACCTGGTATTTTCATGTAAATTTTAGCTTTCATTTTTTCCCATACTAAAAATAGAGCATTCCAAAGACTTTGAAAATATGGATTTTGTTCTTACCATACCATAGAAAAGCATGCCATCCTAATTGGAGATAACAACCTTCTAAATACAGTAATCTTCCATGTCTGACAGGTATCCATTCTTTCATCCATGTTAATACACAAGCTTGGTAATATAGCTCCCAATCTGGTAGCCCAAATCCCTCATTATTTTTAGATTCTTGCAACATTTTCAGTCTTATTCTAACTTTTTCCCCTTGCCAAATCAATTTCAAAATTGTTGTATTTAGCTCATCAAAATATTGTTTCTCTATTTCTCTCCAAAGTCTATACAATCTAACTGTTGTATCATAAATTGCCAACTTACATTGTCAAATTCTTTCTGCACGGCTAAAAAGATCAATGCCATTTGTTTTTCCGAATGTGTTTCATAATATTCCAGAGTATCTAAAATAAATCTTACATTGTTTTTTATTTGTCTTTTTGGTAGGAATCCATTTTGGTCTGGATGAATAAATTCATTGAAAAATCTTTTTAGTCTCTAACATTATTGATGCAAATATTCGTAATCTTTATTTAGTATTATATATTGGCCTATAATTCTTTACCTGTGTCAGATCTGAGTCTTCTTTTGGAATTAGGGTAATATTTGCTTCTGTCCAAGTATTCGGTATCTTGGCCTCTAACAGTACCTCATTATAAACCTCTAATATTAACAGGTTCAACACATCTTGTAGATGTTTATAAACTTCTGCTGGTAGTCCATCTGGTCCTGGGGTCATTGTTTTTTTGCCTCTTTATCGCCTCCGTCAGCTCCATCATTATTATTTTTTCATTTAACATATTTTTAATGTTTTCAGGCACTTTTGGTAGTTAAGCTCTTTCCAAGTACTGTATTATCGTTTCCTCTGGAAATTTTTTCTTTATCATCTACTTTTTCATAAAATTCTTGAATTATTTTCTTTTAAATCTCATTTTGAAACTGTCTCACAGTGTCTTCTCTTTTTCTTTGTTCAGTTTATAGCCTAACCATCTTCCCAGTTTGTTAGCATTTTCAAAAAAGTTTTGTTTTGCTCTTTTGATTTGTTGCACCGATTCTTCATTTTCTATCAGGTTCAGTTTGTGTTTTATGATTTCCATTTCATTATTTAGAGTTTTCTTTTTTGGATCTCTTTATAGTTCTAGTTCAAGTTTTTAAAATTCTTCTCTTAATGTCTTTCGATGTTGCTTTTTTTTCTTATTCTTTCTTGCTATATAATTATAGCTAATCCCCAAATATATGCTGTAGCTGTATCCCATACGTTTTGCAATGATGTCTCCTTTCTTATTTTCTTTGAAGAAAATTTCCATTTCTTTTGCTATTGTTTGTATAAATTCTTTCTCTTTTAATATAGATGGATTCAATGTCCATCTCAGCTTTTTCTTTTCTCCTTTCCAGCTTACTTTTATCAGGTTATAATCAGCCAAATATTGGTTTCTATCTCAATGTCTTGCAAATTAGTTCTTACTTCAAGTGACATCCATATATCAATTCTGGACCATGATTTATGTCTATTTGAATAAAATGTGTATTGATTTTTTTTCAGGATCATTTCTCCTGTATACAACTTTCTTCTATCAATTTGAAAAATGCCTTAGGAAGTATCTTTCTTGCCTTTTTTTCTGTCTTACTACTCCTATAGTCTGGTTTTGTGTGTACAAGTCTCCTAGAACACAAATATTTTGATATTCCATTTCTAATATTTTCTTATGTAGTTTTTGGTAAAATTCTTTTTGCTTATTATTTGGTGCATATATTGCTATCAAAAATATCTGGTTTTGGTTCATCACTATTTCCACCATTAAAGTCCTTCCTTCTTCATCGATATATATTTGTGGAATCTATTGTTTCCTTGATGTATAGAGCTACCCCTCTTTTCTTTTGCTGTGCTGATGAAAAATATAATTTCCCAATTTTGAGGCATTCCAATAATTTACAGTGCTGGTTTTTTTTATATGGGTTTCTTGCAGGCAGATTATATCTACTTTTAAGTTTTGTAATTATGTAAAAAAAAAATCCTTTTTATGGGGGAATTCAGTCCATTTATATTTATTGACAACATTTCATTTTCCCTTTCCATATTCTTTACTTATATATTATATATAGGTTTTATTCTCCTAGTTGTTCTTGTTTGTCTCTGGTCTTTTGCCCTTGTTCCTTCTTGATCTGCCTTCTCTGTTTCTCCTTCTTCTTGTCATGTATTTCTCTCTTCTACTGTTGATTCCTCCTATCCTTTATATTCCAGCTCTCCTCTTATTTCTTTTCCCTCAGTTGCAGCAATATGGCTATCATAAAATTCTATTGCCTTATCTAATGAATCTAGTCTGTATCTTTTACCATCCCAGTTAACTAAAATTTCCTCTGGTATCAGCCACCTAAAATTTATTTCCCTTTTAATTAGTTTAATGGTCAAGAACTGATATTGTTTTCATGAATCTCTTACTCTCCTAGGGATCTGTTTCAGAACCACAATTTCTTTCCCTCTATATTGTAGTGCGTCATCTCTTACCCTTCTCAATATTTAATCTCTTATTGATTTTTTCACAAATCTCACATGTACCTCCCTAGGGACCTTATGTCTCCTTGCATAGCTCATGTTGATTCTAAATATTTCATCTATCCCCACCCCATTTTTTGCTTCCTTATCTTTAGGGCACCCGCTAACAACTCTATAATCAATTCTTCTTCATCCTCATCTATATTCTGAAATCTTAAGAAATGAGAAGTCTTTTGGTTTAGCCTTTTATCAGCTTGTTTCTTATGGGCTTGACGTGCCTCATCCAGCGCTTTATGCATGACTCCACTAAGGAGGGGATCAGAGGCTCTTCCTGAGGCAAGTCTGATATGGGGATGAAATCCTGACCTGAAACAACTTTGAAAAGGGTGAAGCCAGGACTACTCTGTACTGAGTTATTATAAGCAACCTCTGCAAAGGGAAACAGTTGTCCTGCTGGTAATTTACTTAGCATATAAGATACTGTTCCAGAACATAGTTGGTTCATTCACAAGCCCCATTAATTTGAAGGTGGTGGGCAAAGCTTAATCCCTAGGTGCAGCCTAACAGCCTTAGGAATTCCTACCAAAATTGGGAGGTGAATTGTATCCCCTTATCTGAGATAATACGATCAGGAACTCTATGTAACCTATACACATATTGATAAACAGTTTAGCAAACCCTTTAGCTGAAGATATCTTAGGGCATGGGACAAACTGCACTTGCTTGGAAAATAAATCTGTAACAACCCAAAAGGCTGTATTTCCCCGACTCTCAGGCAATTCTACTATAAAATCCATAGACATTTCCTTCCATGGAGTCCTAGAATTGATAACACTCTGTAGGAGTCCAGAAGACTTCCAAGGGTGCTGCTTAGCTGCAGCACAGATAGGACAGCTGGCAATGTAAGCCTCAATGTCCTTTTTCAATGAAGGCCACCAAAATTACTGCTTGATCAGGTGCAAAGTCTTCACGAAACCAAAATGGCCAGCAGCTTGCGAATCACGGGCCCACTGTAGAACAGTCCCCCTAAAACTGATGGGCGTGCATAATTTGGTGCCAATCTATACTAGACAATGTCACATGGTGCAATCCTTTGTATGGGATAAAAATCACTCATCACTCTTTAGCACCCCCTTCAACTCCTCATACATTTCACTGGGAAGCTCAGGCCTCAATTTTTTTCCTGAGCCCTGATAACCACAGGAGAAGCCAGCTGCTTACTGGTGGAATCATTTCAGGCCTACAGATCACACAGAGAAAAAGCTCCTTTTGGTGTGAAGGGAGAAGGTGAAGGCTAGGCAGGCCGAGGACCTTCAGGGCATTAAAATACCTGACTCCGCGCTCCCTAAGAAAGGATTTCGAAGAACCCAAGTGGAGAAAAGAGACAGGGAGAGGAACTGCTCTCATGGGAGCTGCATCTTCTAAAATGTTGTGAGTGAAGCTTTCCAGAACATTCACACCTTTGGAGAGCGATGCTATTATTCTGGGCATTTTTATTTATAAATAAATAAATATAACTCTTCAAAAAAAGTAGGCCAAGTCTTCAAAGGCTGACAATGTGATCACATGCTAAATGGAATGGGCACATTTGGGGGGCCCCTGGGTCCCAGAAGCTGCAAGGAGAGACTGGTCCCTTCTGGCCCCTGGCAAAGGCCGGGTCCTTAGAGGTGCAGGTGGAGGAGATCCAGGATCCCCCAACAAGGCCCATCCTGTGGCTGCAGAGCTTCAAGGTTTCTGTCTGTGCTGAGCACCCCCACCCTGGCCAAGTCCAGCTTTTTTCACCCCCTTTATTGGCAAACAGGTCAGTTAAATGGGGAGCTTTGGGTGGTGAATTAAACAAGGGTGCTAAAAATTAAAAGAGTTACAGGGCAACCTGAAGACCACCAAGTGACAGGCCTCTCTGTTCACAGAACCTGTGAAGAGGAAAGTGGGCAGGGGAGTACAGCAGGTGTGGCTGCAAACAAAAGTGGCTCTTTTACCTTGCAGGGATCGGGAGGCTGAAATCCTAAAGGAGCATCAAGTGGATCCTGTCTCGGGGACTGATTCTTGGGCACTTGAAGAAGGCAGCCTGTAGGGACTTCTGGCTGATGTTGCTACGATAACCAGAGGCAGTGAAACGGACCTCTCCATTCCTGTTCTGGCTTCTCCCTGTTTGTGGGCTCCGATAGGAGGCTAAACCTCCCTGCCCCTCCTTAGGTTTGCCTCCCCTCCACTTTGTGAGGCCACAGGAGAGATTGCAATCTCTTGTTGTGTCTCAGAGATTTTCCCTCTATGCCACGACAAAGAGAAGAGATGGCCAAGATGGCTGCCATGAAATTGGGACAGCCGTGGAACATCTAAGAATAGTGCTGGAGCAAAGTTGGTGAACAGGGACTCTGTCGCTGGGTGAGATAATTCTTATTTTAAAAGTTCCCCAAGGGGGGGAAATCCTAGAAGAGACTCTAAAAATAACTCTGTAAGTGGCAGAAAAGAATTTTAAAGAGACTTAAGCTGAAAAGTAAGTTGAGAGTACTATCTACTGGCCAAAGGAAAAGTGGCTCCTAGACTCCTGAAAATTTAACATGGGAAGATTACAGAGCAAATTTAAAGAACTTGGAAAATATTTTGGATCATTACATACTGAATACATTCTGGAATTGGCCCATTTAGATAACTGACTTTGTTTTGAAAGAAATGGAGATTGAGTGAAATAAATATCTGCTGGAAAGAAGGCAGTGTGGGAAGCTGAAAGAGAACTTCATTTATTAAACTACACCTTTAGAACTTTGGTCTTTTTGGCCTTTGGATTTGATTGTGGCATGATTGTTTATTCCACTCGTATCACTATTGTGGCTGGAGCTGAAGGAACAGCTGTAGTAACGAGAGGATTTCTTAAGGAGATGGCCTTGATGTTTCAAGATATTTTGAATTCAATGGACCAGAAAGTGGAGGGCATTTTGCAAAGAATGGAGAGCAAAGACCAAACAGCACATGAACTGGTGGAAACAACAGAATGATTGGAGAAAACAGAACATGAAGGTCAACAAATAGAAATAAACAGGGAAAAAATATGGTTCAGCAAGAGCACCAAATAAAATAACAATACGAAGAAGAGGAAGACCAAACAGACGGCAAGCAAAAGGAGTGGAAAGAACAGATGGCTTGGCCATATCAACAAATAAATCAAGGATTGGAGCAAAAAATAGGATTGACAAATCAGCTGATAAAGCACGAAAATCTGAAGAAAACAAAACAGACAAACCAACAGCTGCAGAGACAGGAAGATACTTTTGATAAGGAGGTTGGGACATGGGCAGATAATTGGGAAAACTGGCAGCATAACTGGGAGAAATGTTCAGAGCGAACAAGAAGGAGATAGATGAAGATAAAGATGAGGAGTGTGGGAGGCGAATTAAAAATGGATAAGAATTGAAGCATTAAAGAAAAGAAGAGATGATGGATAGGAAATTGCCCTTTAAATATTAAAGTAGCCTGATTACAAGTTAGAGAGGCAGAAATAAAATTAGATAGGGGAAATATTAGAACATAAATTATTTATAGAATGAATAACAATAATAGAAAGATTAGAAGTTTATAGATGTTAGACAGCTTCTTGTTATGTATGTTTCAGATTCGGGTAGTAAATGGAGTGGAGTTTGTGCTCATACTAGAATGGCCTCAATGTCCCCAGGTCCAGGGCACCCTTAAAGAGTGGGCTGACAAGATACAGGACACGTGGGAAGCAGTAAAACAGGCATTGCAGAAAGCAGCCAAAAGCTATAAAGTACAGGCAGATAAGAGAGCAGATTGTAAGCCTTTCCAAGTGGGAGATAGGGTATACCTCTCCACTAAATACTTGAAGTTGAGGTTACCTTGCAAAAAGCTGGGTCCAAAATATGTAGGGCCTTTCCTTGTTGTACTTATAATTAACCCTGTAACAGTTGAGCTTAAACTTCTTGCTCTCCTGGGAATGATTCATCCCATGTTTCACAGCAGCCTGTTGAAACCAGTAGAAGCTAAAGACCTGCGTCCATCCCCTGAACCGCTTGGACAGGTAATGGGAGATCAATATGAAATAGACAATATCTTAGATTCCTGAGTTCATAGGGGAAACCTTCAATATCTAGTGCAATGGAAGGGGTACCCCTCTAATGAAGCATCATGGGTGGCAGGGCCGGGTGTACGGGCACCTCAACTTCTCAAAAAATTCCATCAGCAGTATTCCCGCAATGCAGGGCGGGGGACACGGATGCATGTCATGGGATTGTGTCACACTGTTTGCTTTCCTATCTTCCAGGTGTGCCCTGGTAGAGGGAGCCGCATGTCAAGCTCTGGCTTGGAGCTTGCCAATAAGCCCAGACCCAAGCCCGCAGCCAGCCAGAACAAATCACCAAGAACCCGACCCTTCTGGAATGACTACCAGCTGATGGGTCTGAGATGTCCAGGCTGACAATCCACGCGGCTCAGATAGTTGAAAGACATGGACCCACTCATGATGGGAGCAGCAGCAGGGGGGAAATGGCTGCTCAGTATGGACTGCTACAGTGTCTTGATAGGGTTAGATGCTGACCTCCAGCTGAACGGTGAGTGGGCGGCAGAGACGGGGACACTGGAATGAGGCATCCTGGCGCAATGACAGTTTAAAACTACCAGGTGGTGGCTACCGGTGGCCATGGCGAATGCCAGTGACACATGGGGAAGTGGGCTCAGGGTATGTAGGAGTGCTGGGAGGCAGACACTCCCGGTACTGACATTGCACGGGTTGCCCTTACTCATTATTACCTGGGTTTGATGGTGTGAATAGAAGAATGTGGATTAAAAATACTTGTGGAGCAGCTATCTGGTCTGTATCTTTTCTTTCTTATTACACTTGCCAGACATGCCCAGAAGTAGCTAAGACCCTCTCTGTGACTTTGGGCTTATCTGGTGCCACAGTCCATCATGCAGGTTGGGAAAGGTGCACTTCTGGCAGGCTGTGGCAGGGCGTGCTCAGCGAACTGCTCAATTAACTCATGCAGGCAGACATAGAACATACTCAGATGGCAGACACAGGCCAGGAGGGTGCAGGAACAGCAGCAGCTAGGAGGAGGAAGAGGAGGAGAAAGGACATTGGGCCGGGCCCATGGAGGGAGAGCTGCCCCACCTGCCCCCACCTGCAGGCCACTGCCCACGAAGGAGCGCCAAGATGCCAAAATGGCCTCAGGAGAGGTGAGGAGTGCCTGGGAGGGCAAGGGGCATGGCCAGCAAGGGGCAGGGCCAGCCAGTGGTGGGAGCCAACGCTCTGAACTGCACACACACTTAACAACTGGTTTGCTCAAAGTGGGCTGAAATGGCTGAATCCCACCTCTGGGCTTGGGCCAACTCCTCATCAAGTTCCAGCTCTTCCAGCCACTCCACCTCATCTTGACTCTGGCGTAGCTGGGGAAGGGTTGATCTCAGGTCTCCAAACTCTTCCTGGTCACTCCTGTTGGTTGATGTTGGGTGTTCAGTCCCCATGATAGATTAGGGCAGGGTTGTCAAACTCAAGGCCTGGGGGCCAGATCTGGCCCATGGGGTGCTTAGACCTGGCCCATGGGGCCACCATGGAAACAGCAAAGGACCAGCCCGCAGTGCCTCTGCCAGCAAAAAAGGAACTTGGGAGGGCCACTGGAGACTTGCAGGAGGCCATTGCAGCCAGAAACAGAGCTTGCAAGGGCCACACATGGTCCTCTTGGGCTCTGTTTTCACTGGCAGAGGGTTGCAGGAGATTGTCACAGCCAGAATTGGAGCTCGGGAGCCTGTTTTCATAGGCAAAGCGCTTGGGCCACCACAGGCACAGCTGATATGAGTGATGTCAAGCTGCCCATGACCACCTGGCCACACACACACACCTGAGGTCAAACACAACCCTGATGCGGCCCTCAATGAAATCGAGTTTGATAACCCTGGACTATGGTCTCTGAGTTGGCTGATAAAGCAGCTCTTAATGTCAGGCCTGCCTCCTTTCAAAACTCCAACTCCATTGGATCAGAGAAGAGGTACTTTTACTAAGTTTGAAATGATAGCAGCAAAAGCAAGGCAAGATCTGATTCAAAATGCATGAAAGTTACACATTGAAAATCACCCCAAATACCTTCCCCCAGGGTCCAGCACTGAGAGTTCAATCAATGTGGAAACCAGTGTGATGTTATGGGAAAGCTCCTCTGCAGGTATTTCTCACACCTGGAGTCTCAAGGCGGTTGGCCTTGATGGAGTATTAAACAACTCCACTCAGCAGCACCATAATTCATGAGTGAAAAGCTCCCTTCCAGTTCTCATGGGACTACTACCCACCAGCTCGCTACCCCATCCCAAATGCTCCATTCCCTATTTCTATGGCAGCCAAGAGCAAGCAAGCTGCAGAGACTGTGCTTAGGAAATTTATTATTCAAAATTACAGAAAATACCATACTTGACAAAGACACGTTAAAAATGATGTTGAGGATGATGATGATGATGATGGTGTTGCTGTTGATGATGCTGATGGATTGCCAATATAGGATTGAGGTTGGTAGATTCAATTTCCCATGGGTTATTCTTAAATCTATCCTCAACAAATATTTTGAAAGAGAATATCAGTGATGCAAGAATCAACTTGCTGGGTCAGCAACAATACTTACATATTTTTATTCTGTGAAGAGCAAGGGTCCAGAAATGTCAAGAATCTTTACAGTCCAACTACCCAGAGGGGGTTGTTAGCCTGACTATGGAAAGAAGAGGAAAAAAAGTTGCTAGAGTCCTAGAAATGATGCTGTTCTTAGTACATGCACTTAAAGCATGTACCCCTCTCATTATCCGTATATGCACACTCAAATGCATGGGTCCGATACTTAAGGAGAAAATGGGGAAAAAGACAAACAACACATTGATCACAGTTGTATACTTTCTGAATAGGCTTTAAAAGTACTACAATAGTTAATGTAATCTTTATGTTTGGTTTTAATTTGTTTTGGCCATGTCATGCAGGGGAATTCACTGCAGTTATATTTGGAAGAGTTGGCAGTAAAAGGAAGCCAGGCCATCAAAGAACACGGTAGCTGGACACCATCAAAGCTGACACCAACCAGAGGGTAGAACAACTCAAAGAAGTAGTGCAAGAGTAGAAGACATGGAGAGACTTGACTCATAGAATTGCCAAGAGTTGGACACAACCGAATGGACAACATTATCATTGGATATTTAGTTTTTATACTTGTTCATTGTAAGGAAAATTTAAAACCAAGCTCATATTTTAAAGCTGCTGAATAGAATCAACCATTTCATTATTTTGTGCCAGACCTAATCACTATCAAGTGGGACTTAAGAGCATTGTATTTGTCCACTTTAAGATGAATAAGTAGGGATACTTGCAACATAATGGTACTTGCTTTAACATCTTACTTCTGCCTTTCACTTTCTTCATGGATTCATTCACAATTTTTTATTCTTTTATACCATTGTAATCACTATAATCTTTCCATTTTCTTCCCTTATTTAATCTATAATTTTTTTTATTATCAAGCTTTTTCCTCCTACTTTTGTAACATAATCCATAAATGGGCTCCAGTATTTAATGAAAGACTGTGTAGATTTCTCTGCCGCTAGACATGTCAGTTTTGCCATCTTTACCAAGTCTATAATTTGAAATATGCTGTCTTCAACATCTGTAGCTTCTTTACCATATTTTAGCATTTCTGTGCACAAAATACTCTTGCCACAGTGATCATATACTACAGAGAGACACCATGCTTTTTATTCCATTCTTCTTCCATAAACCCAAATAAATATAGTTTTGCTTTCATCTGAAAAGGAATTTCTATTATTTTTACCTATATCCTGTGGATCACCATTCAAATTTTTTTTAGCCATCTCGCAAGCCTACCACATAATCTTTTCTGCTTTTTCAACACTGAAGCATTCCAATACACTTCTAATAATTTCATGTGTCAGGTGCCTTCTATAGATTATTTTATAAAAAAAATTCTCTTAACTATTGTACTTAGTAATAGAGTCTAGAATCACTTAGAAGTGAGATGAGCAGCTGTAAAATTGGCAAATAAATAAAATCGTCCCATACATTTAAAAAAGGCAACATGAGACATTCAGACTTAGTCTTGGAATTTGGAAAAGCAGATGCCCAGCACTCTATTAAGAACTAGCTTTGGTGAAATGTGATTAGTTAAAAAAAATCAGTGCATTAAAAAAGGACTACTATCTGTGAAATCCTTATATAAAATAGTATTTTAGAATCAAGATTTGTTGACTGCTGCCAGGAATGTCTGTTTCACAACCCTCTCTTCCCCTTCCACACCCAATATGAGCTCTCTGGAATGCAGGGAGGGGATAAAGTCCTCCAGTGACTCATTAGAGGCTGCCATATAATTATTAGTAATTAAAATAAACCCTGTACTGTTGCTTATATCCCTTTGCATGTTGGCTTATATGAAGTAGATCCTTGAAGCAAGACTAACATAAATTTCCAAAAGTGTCACTGTAATCAGATTAAACAAAACAAAGCAGTATAATCCTGATGATGGAAAACAAACTATCTTGAATGAACACATTTAAATCTGAGATTCTAGTAAAAGTATTATGTTTGTAAAACGAAGTGAATTTCAAAAATTGTTGGAAAGACGGGCAATTAAATGCAGGACTGTCTGATTCCATCATTAGGAAGGTAGTGTTCTGCCATCCTAAAATGTTCGTTTTTCACCCAACATTAATGATAGGTAAAGAAAATACAAATAAACAGCAAGTTACATGCTAGGACTAGTAACAGGAGTGTTTCTAAACTGTTTCTGCTGCCAACAACAAATTCTTGGTTAACTTTTTAAACTATTCAGTTTAACATCAGCTTTCCAGCTAAGAAACTAAGTTATACAGTGAAAGCAATCAAGTGATAAGATTTTATTTAGGAAGCTGATTTGCTTTGAATCACCCCATTACTCCATTTGGGTTAATACTGCCAAAAAGATTCAAAAGCAACACTTCTGGAGTTCTATTTGGAAATTATGGAAATTCAGTTTGTGACTTCTTGAAGAATAGAGGTAGTTCTTATCTTACAAAGTTCAGTGACTGTTCAAAGTTACAGCACCACTAAAAAGTGACATGTGATCATTTTTCACACTTATAACCCCTGCAGCATTCCCATAGTCAGGTGATCAAAATTCAGATGCTTGGCACCTGACTCATATTTATGATGGTTGCAGTGTCCTGAGGTCATGTGATCACCTTTTGTGATCTTCTTATAAGCAAAGTCAATGGGGAAGCCAGATTTACTTAACAACCATGTTATTAACTTAACAACTCAGCAATTCACTTGTGTCAAGAAAAGTTGTAAACTGTGGCAAAACTCACTTAAGAAATGTCTCATTTAGCAACACAAATGTTGGGCTCAATTGTGTTCATAGGTCAAGGATTACCAATATACTCAACCATCCAAACTATGACCTCTCCATCACTCAAATCAGGTTGCTACACGATGCCTGGAGAGGACTGCCTGTTTAAATTAATATTTTTTAACTGTGAAAACAGACCTGATTCCTTAGTGCCCACCCTCCATTTTCCTATCTGAGTTATTTTGAAGGGATTGCATGCACCTGTTTAGATCTTGAAGTGGTAAAGGGCGTGGATTCTATAGATAGAATAAACTGATCGTGAGCTTCCAAATGCAACAGCATGTGTGTTTCAAAATCGTATCCAGGTTATAGGAAAGTCTAGTTTGGCTCCCATGTTCATCCGAACACAAATGATTCAGTAATTCAAATCAATAATTTGACATCAGATAATCTTGACTACATGTGCATGTATATATACTGTATGTGTGTGTGTGTGTGTATATTTTTTCAGTGCTGCAATCACTAAATGAACTGTAGTAAGTCAAGGACTACCTGTATATAGTCAAAATTATTTGATATCAAATTACATGGCAATAAATGATATTAGATTCCATAAGCTAAAGAAACATGCATAAGATTTACCTAGACCTATATTTGAAAAAGGCATCTAGATCTTCCTCTTTTTGAGCTTTTTTCTTTTTTAATTAAATGTTAAAACACAGACAGTTAGACAGTCCTATAAATAATCTGGTCCTGTGGCTTGTAGGGACTAATAGTGATAATCAGCATCCAGAAGACTTCACAAACCAGTACAACTGTGGATTAATGGTGTTTCAGGAGTGCACCATAGTGTGTTCAGAATTGCCTATACAGCTACATTCTGGACCAACTGAAAATTTGGAATAGTTTTAAATGTCAACATTATTACAGTGCATTGCAGTAAATAGTTAGGAGGTTATAAGGCATGAGCGACTGTGTCCTGTTGATCCACAAATGGATACCATTGGTGCACAAGATGGACCAATTTGCACAAAAGTTTTGTGCAAAAACTCTTTTCCAGCAGGAGCTGTGAACCCAAATAGAGTACCAGTTTGGTCCAGGGAAGTCCATTGATCCAGAATGAAGGATGGAAAATTCCTAGAACAAGGGGATAGCCAAATCCCACAACCATTCAATCTTGCTTATGTTAAATCATAGCCTGTTCTTTCCCACCCAGACATTGAGAAATAACTTTAATAGCATAATTTGTTTGGCCCTGGTTGACATGTATAGCTGGATAACATTAACCTATTAATATTACCTACTTCCTGCAATTGCTATNCAGATGCTGAGTAGGAGCTAGAAGAAGGTAGACCTGAAGGCAGGTTTGATCTTATCACTATGGACAACAACTGGAATTTGTCCAGAAAGAAAAAGAACTATTGTAACATTGTATTTTCCACATCTAACCCCTGAAACCAATCCAGAAAGATACTGTGATCGAGGACATTAAAAATTGCTGGGAGATCAAGGAGGGCTAACATGGGTGTACCATCCACATCCCAATCCCACCAAGTATGATCAATGCCATCTTAGTATTGTCTCTCAATTTAAAACCCAAATGAAAAGGATCCAAATGAACCATTTCCTCCAGGATTCTCTGCAGTTGCAACCTGACTACATTTTCAACAATCTCCCCTAAAAAGACAGAAGGTGAAAGAGTGCCTCCATTGAAACCATTTGTTCTCTCAAAGGATGCACTCATACATTCTCTCTCAGGAAGTCTTCGCCAATCAGAAGGGAAGACTCTATCTACTGCCTCAGGAGCAACAGGCTTCAACTCTTCCCAGATAACCATGCTAAATTGCGCTTCACTCAACTCCTCAGGACATGTGTAGAATCAGGCTCAAAGTAGATCTTCATCTTCATCTAATAGATGCTTAGAATTGTTTTCACAGTAGTTCTTTAGATGTTCCTTCAAGTCATTCTTTCTCTGTGTTATCTTAAACTGATAAATGGATATTTAAAATTCCATTGGATTTAAACAGGAAAGCAATTTCCAATTGAGTGTTAAAAATAAAACTTCCTAACAATAAGAACAGTGAAGACTGTTTCAATCATTCATAAAAGTACTGGGCTCCTTTTCACTGTATGCATCCAAACTAGATGGTAGACAGCTAATATTCAGAGATATTTTTCCAATCCCATGAGTCTATCTCAAAGATTTTCTGGCTTAATCTGTGAGCAATTGTTAACTCAGTACTGTTAGTTTATTAAGTGCAAACAGTGATTTACTATCTTCCATAAAACAAATGAATCACAGGAATAAGGTGGGGTGGATGAAATTTTCCAAGAATACTTTGAGAGAAATCTAAATCAGTACAAAAATGAAAACAAATCCATATATTTATTTTTGTTATGTTCTTATACCCTCTTTCACATGCATGGATCCTAAAAATCTCAAGTTCATTCTCTTTTCTACATTATTGAAATATATTATGTAGACAGTGCCTTATAGAATTTATACAACTCTACAATTTATGCACCTGAGTTTGAAGTAGCATTGTGCAAATCCTCTTTTCAGAGCAACTTAGCTTCTTGATAACTCCAGAGGAGCCTCTGGAAATGATCAAAAATATTTTCAAAGGTGGAATCACAATTAATTGAAAGTTTTTAAAAGTGCAGATTTAATCACCATGAATTTTTTTTTCTCCCGTTCTCTTTTCATACGAATATCAGAACCTCAAGAGGGCAATATTAAACCAAATAACCTATAAACTTATACCAGAAAATTCAGATGAGATCAGAACATTTAAAGTTTCTTTGTAGCCACTTTTCAAAAATAATAAATATTATTTATAACAGGATAGCAAGTTTTTCCTCTATGTATATTAAAATTCTGCAATTTGGTTTTTGGAATTTTTTTTTACTTTTTTCTGTCACTATAGTAGATGTTCTGTTGGAAGGGCAGATAGAGAGGGCAAAGAAAAGGATTTGAAGAAGAAAAGATTTTGTTTTATCCCATTGGCAAAATACAGTGGCTGTTGACATGGAGCAGAATAGCCAGAGTGATTGTCCTCTATTGAAGACAATCGATTGAGGACAATCACTCCAGCTGTTCTTCTCCAAAGTACATGTCAACAGCTCTTGAAGATCCCTTTCTTCGTTTCTTCTTCATACCCTCTTCTCTGCCCTCTTTGTCTGCCCTTCCAACTTCACTAGAGAAGGCTACAATGCCAGAAGCTGAAATTTCAACTGTGTGGTGAACATCAAGTTGTCTTAAAATTACAACATATTAAATCCACAGTAATTGTATGGCTGTTTTTTCCTCTGTGGGAAAAATGCACCTACAAAATGTAACCTAACAGATTAGTAACTATGTACAAAATGATATAAAATGTTATTTTGACAACTTATTCCAATATTTCACCCAACTGATTAATCAAAACACATTTAGATTGGCAGGGAAAACTGCAATGTAGTTGCCTGAACAGAGTAACACCTTACATAAGAAAAACTGCATCAGTCAATGCAATTTCTTTGATAAAAATTAATTTCTGTATGGATCTTATGAATTTCTACAGCTTAGCAGGTATTTGTCTCCCTGATGTTTGATTAAATTTTTTGAAAAACTATAGCAGAACATGATACCAGAACTATAGGACCACAACATACAATAACATGGTACCCACCAGTCCCAAGATGCAGTTCATACCCCGATTTGCCAATACAGTTCAATTTGACATCTTTCTTCATCTGCTACAAAGAAGTGGATCTTGCATGAAACTTCAAAGTAGATCCAGATGTTGATTGACTTTGATTAGAGAGCCACTGGATTCTGCCAATTTGGCACTTTGGGATAATGTAACATAGTCTCTGTTCACACTTGTATCTCCTGAACATTCTGGTATAATAAAATACAGCCATAGCTCTTTCTTTAAATTTTAAGTTATAGCATGAATACAATAACAATTGTGTATGTTCATTGCACCTCAGTTCTCAATTCCCCTAATGCTATTTCAGTCATGTACATGACTCACTCAGGAACTTACACTGCCCATTGTTTATTCATTTATGATGCTGGCCCACCCTAGCAAAGGGCTCAGTGTTATTACTTCAGTTTGTGATGGAGCATTAGCTCTTTGCCTCTAGCGGATCTGGAAGGAAATTGGGTGAATCCCCTGAATGCTGTAAGCTTGAGTCATTGAGGGAGGAGCATTCTTCGATAACTCAACACAGCTGGGTGCAGGTACTTATATGGAGGAAAACTGATTTTAATTTAACCTAGTACAGTCTTCTGGCTATAGTCAGATTGACTATATTTCAAAAATGCCATTAGCTCAATTTTCCTGGAGAGATAGATATGGAGAAGAGAATGAGCCAGAGAAAGGAGCAGCTATGCATATATTTGTAGGAGGGAGTGAGAAGATACAACCACATACTGTCCCCCATGGATAAGGTCCTGTGTGCAGTAAAATGTTTGCCCTTTATTATTGATTTTTGCCCTTTGGAGAAGATTTTTAACATACACCAAGGATCTTCAAACCTGGCAAGTTTAAGACTTGTGGACTTCAACTTCTAGAATTCCTGAGCTAACATGACTGGAGNCACAAGCCTTAAAGCTGTCAAGTTTGAAGCCCCCTGACACACACTATTAATATTGATAGCCATGGTTAGTGCCTTTTTAATTCTGAATTTTTAATAATTCTTGTTTTTAACTGTTTTTATTATAATATTTATATATAGTTTTTATGAGTGTTTGTACACTGCCCAGAGTTGCTCTATGAGGGAGATGGTAAAGGTAAAGGAGTCCCTGTAGAGTTTACTCTGCTGATTGTGGCCAACTCTAGGGGGCAGTGCTCATCTCCGTTTCAAGGGCCATTCAGCCAGCGCTGTCCGAAGGCATTTCCATGGTCATGTGGCCAGCATTTGGTCACAGAGATGTTACCTTCCCACCAAAGTGGTACCTATTTATCTACTTATATTTGCATGCTTTTGAACTGCTAGGTTGGCAGGAGCTCACCATATTGCTGGAGCTTGGATCTCAAAGTTGGGCTGCCAGCTTTCCAGTCAACAAGCCGTGTTTTAATCGCTGAGCCACTGCACCCCACATGAGGGAGTGGGCAGTTTCTAAATATGATAAATAATAGTGTTCTTCAGATTTTCAGCCCTCCTGCTTCCTTTAGATCTTCAGATTTTAATTAAGTTAGTAGGGAGTAGGGGGATCTTGATTTAAATGCACCCATAGATGCAAAGGACTAAGATATGCTTTATCTCATTTCACCAAAAGCCTGTTTTGAAGAAATAAAATCTTGGTGAACTCTGAATTGATTTTAGAAGTACAACCATATCCATTCTAACATGTATTACTCTCACTAATTTAAATGCAACAGAAGTGGGATTAAACATTAATACAGGGAACAACGTGTAACTTTAGCCTGATTACTGTTTCTCTCACTTGCAAAGCAACCTTGGGAGAGAAAATTTGCAAAGAAGGTGCAAAGGATCATAAGCTTTTCTCTATCACTTTCTTTTCCACTCCCCCTACTATGAAAGGAATTCTTCCTGCAATTCCTACAAACATGTTCATCTTGAAAACCTGGCTCTGGAATACTAGGTAAAGGCAGCATAATGGTGTGTCATGAAAATGAGCTGAGGGGAATTGGCTTAAGCTAGTTTACATTGATCAAAAAAGAACTCTTAGTCACAGTAGATAGTTCACTAAAAATCATTGTGATGCTGTGACAATTGCAGATTTTATGTTAGGAACTATTGAGAAAGGAATTAAAAGTGGGATTTTCAGCATTTGCATTTATGCGATTCTATGATAAAATCAGTGTTAGACTAACATCTATAGTACTAGTTGTTACACTTCTAAAAGCATACAGTATAATGACATTAAAGGTGAAAAAAAAGGTAACTGTGTGTGAATGGAACAACCTTCTTTTTATAGAAAGGAGCAATTAAGCATAGAGGAAAAAACAAACAGAAGGAGAAACATCAAAATGAATAGATTTAGACATAATATAGAGAATGAACTCCAAGAAAACACAAATCAAGGCAGGCAATCACTTTGTTTCCTAACTTCAATACAGTTCTTGACTATAGGTAAGCTGGATTTCTTCTAAATATTACAAAAGATACAGTTCTATGGTGTATAGAAATAATGTGATCTCATAGCTATTTTAAGAACCACACAGTCAAACATGCAAAAATAGTTCAGACATATAATTCACTGTCTTAAAATAATCTCCACGTAGCCTCTCAAACTGAGATATGGAAAAATACCTGTTGGTAGATATTATGGACTGGTTTGGAACCCTTTGATATAGAGAAAAATAAGTAATGCCACAATGAGTTTTCCAATTCTTAAGCATATGTCAATTTTTAATCAGATCTATACATAGATATGTAAATATATTTGAGAAGAAGGTCATTAAGATGCACAGTCAATGGCAGGATATTCAGCATCAATGGGAGACGCCCATGGCTGGGAAACTAGATTATGCTAGATTATGGTTGGTCACAAAGTCAGCCAGATGTTTAGACTGGACCTGGCATTTTTATCCACCTAATGAGGCCTTCCCATGGATCTGGGATATGCAGTTGTTGTTTGATGCTGTTAAAGATCCTGTCGAAGGATGGAAGCAATTCCAAGTAAAGCTACCTTTTGCTTTAGGGTGATTTTGTCAATGCCAATGATATTCAAGTTATATTCCAGATGTTTTGGGATTGCACTCAATGTGCCTATTACTTATTGGTACTACCTTTGCTTTCTTTTGCTAAAGTTGCTCTACTTCTGTTTGCAGGAGTTTACATTTTGCTATTTTCTCCGGTTCTCTTTTTGTAACTGGATTATTATTATCATTATTATACTTGTAGTCTGATCCAAAAGAGGTTGTATTTTACTTTTTTATGAACCTATCAAAATAGCAAGCAAAATATGTAAATTTCTTCCTTAATTTATCTGAGAAGGTAATAACAAAAGATGTAGAAAACTTTGAAAATTGCCTTGTGAAATAGCTGCATTAACAACTTGAAATAAACTGAAGATTTGTTCAGAGAGAAGAGAACTATTCTCACATTTAAATTATGTTACTTTTTAAAATAGCTTGCTAAAATGTGGAGAAGACATTCAAATGAAATCACTTTCGCAGTTTCCATTTTGAGAGGGGAGTTGTGATATATTAGTTTAGAATGGATTGTAAGGAATAGGCACAATTACTTTCAGAGCACGAGATAATAGACCTTACTAAGAATTTGGATGAAATTGATTGATTGATCCATCAGAACAAGGCAGAATAAAACTCATACAGTTGTAGTGGCGGTTATAATTGCATTGGCCCAAATTATGTAGATTGTTAATTGATTTGGGGCATTTATGCTCTCCATTGATACAGTCATGAAACATTTGCTCAAAAGCTGTGTTTTGAAAGGTGTCAGTGTATCCTACTAAATAGATAGATTCAAAAAACTTGAGAAGTATATATGATTAAAAGGTTAAGATTTTTATTTAGTAAATGTTAATATACTTGTGTCACTATTTCCTACGTGGCTGGAAAATTAATGCTGGTTTCCAGATGAACAAATTTTCTATTGCCTTGGAATTTTTCCATCTTTATCTTTAATGGATGAAATGATAACATGCATCGATCTATATAGATCTAGATCTAGTTGAAAAAATTACTCTGAAATATGCATGCACAGTTTTAAGCAGCCCTTGTTTCATATTTTTAAATTAAATGAGAGCTGGTAGCTTTGTAGGATGTAATTGAACAGAGAAAATTCACATTTCCTGAAAGAAATTAATCTTCTGTTGTGAAACCTGGAGAAAAACCCTTGCTTTACAGTGAATAAACAATACTAAAATAATGAACTAATAATCTGACTTGGTGTAAACCAGCTTCATATTAATTTAATTTGTCAGAAATAAACTTACACTACCTTTATATTTGCTACTATTGCAGTTTGACAACAGAAGTATACAAAGGAGAATAATTCTCCATTTCAATTATATCACTTTTTCATTGTCTTTGTTTCTCACCAAGATCAGGTTTTGTTTGGAAACAGTGCCCAAACTTGCTGTTAGAATTAAGGACAATTGTCAGATCATCCTAAATAGCCCTTCTGAGCATAAGGATTATGTTCATTAATGAGGGAAATCTTTCATCATGTACGGTTCTTACATAAACAAAAGAAAGAAGCTGCACAAAACAGTCTTCAAAAAAATTCATATGCAAAAGCATTTTTAAACATACAGGTTTAACTAGTACATAGGTTGCAACATGTGTTCCTGTGAGAAAAACGTTGGCATAGGTGTGAGTTGGAACATTTGATGACGTTCTATTAATAGTCTGAAAAAGCACAGCTAAAATATATTTCTATAGTTTGTAAAAGCAAAGCAATTTAAATTGTAATTTATGCTGCAATCATATTTTGAAAAATGACTGGTAACATGTGTGATTCTTTTAAAGCAAGCAGGCATCATAATTAGGGCAACCAAATCTGAGCTGCAAAGATATTGGTGACATCCAGTTGGAAGATCTTAAATATTTCCTCCCATTCATTGGTTGTTGACACTTTTGCAGCTAAAATGTGGTGATGTGGATGATAAACCAGTAATCTATTCCTGTGCATTTCTTATTTCAGAAACTAGCACATTTCAGTCGCAATGGAACTTCTGGTCAAGACATGGAAAAATAGACATCCCTGAATGAGTGGGGATGGCATTATGGCTGAGATTGCTGATCAGAGGACAGACCCTGGCAAGCAAAATCTTTCTGGAGAAAGGAGATATAGTAGGATTAGCAACATGTTACTCAGGATACCTGTTCTTTGTGAACAGGCTGCAAGAAATATTTTTTTTTGCAATCAACTGGTGAGTAATATGGCTGGAAATCAAAGGATTCAAACTAACCCACAATTGTAATGTAGCCTATGTGGACATAAACCTCAGCCAAGATTCATTTCTTAGTCACTTTTTGTAGTACTTTTTGTAGTACTTTTTTCTGCTTTTTAAATATTAAAAATCCTCAGAACAGCAAGGTTGTTAGCATTCACTGGGAGAATTTCCTTCAATCCTTAAGAAATGAAAATGTAAGTGCAAAGTTAAGGACTTAGCAATTTTTAAGGATAAATGGCAAAAATGTTATTTTTGGAAAGTTATAAATGGGCTAATATCCATCTGCCCAACCATTAGCAAGATTTGGTATCAACAGGAAACTACTTTCATTATAAGTAGCATTTATATTCATGTTTGCATTTTGTGTTTACATATTGTTTAAAAATAACTTGCATATTGTTTAAAAATAACTTGCTTTTTTATCAGAAACATACTTCTGATCCATCTAGATTCTGAAGATCAACCATGAGTTTGATTACATCCATCTAAAGTAATAAGCACATGTATATATGTACTTCCATGTTCTACCCAGACTGATCTAGATAATTGTGAAGTCTGTTTTCCAGAAGCCCAGGTTTCCAGAAGGCAGATACTTTAAGACCACATAAAATTAAAGCCTAGAGATTGTGCAAATACAATTGTAAATATATTTTGTATCTTTTCATATTGTAGGAAGTTAGCACCCACTCCTCTCCTAGGAAAGAATGCAATATCCTAGGAAATATTAAAAAGGCAGAATATTTCCCCTATAAAGAGAAGTAGAAACTCATCTCAGAAGCAGAAGCTCACCCACCCCCACCTTTGTCAATGGGTTGGCCCACCAGGCCACCATTAAGGCCTGGCCCAGAATATTCTACATAACAAAGGCCTCTACCCCCTGGCCTGGGAAGATTGCATCAGCCAGCACTCAGGTGAAGCCATGTNNNCCAGACAAAGCCTACAAAGTTAGCTAAGACACCC
>AZIM01006270.1:7741-21456 GCA_000516915.1 Ophiophagus hannah | reverse complement strand
ATAGATAGATAGATAGATAGATAGAGTAGTGAGAAAGAGAGAGGGAGAAAGGGAGAGGGGGAGAGGGAGAGGGAGAAAGAGAGATTCTAGTGCAGGAAGATTTACTTCCAAGACAGGAGTTAAATTCATTCCAGATGGTTTGACAAATGCTTCTAATGGAGGACTGAGGTCAGCTTATCTTATTCAAGATAGCCGTGGTTATATTTTCAGTCTTCTCAGGGCAAACGAGTGCACAATAGTTTATAAAGGTATGCTAACATCCTATGACGATACCTTGAACATCATCAAACAACAACATCTGCTTATCCCAGGTCCTTAGGAAGAACTCGATATGGGGAGAAGAATGCCAAATTCAATCTAAACATCTGGCTGACTGTGGGACCAACAATTAAGAATTTTATTAAATTTGCATCTTGCACATTTTGCCCCTGGGATAATAAAGAGACTTTTCACTCTAATGTCTGCACACTTTTCAACTCTCTGGAAAGGAAATGTTTGGATATTGCTAAGATTTCATGTTCTCTGCCTTAATAAATTGCTCAAGAAAAGGATACCTTTGGAAGGAAGGCATGCATTAAACAATATAAATTTGATGAAGTTCCAAACCAAAAAAGGCATGACAGACTGACAGACAGAAATATCAGACAGAAATACTATATCCCAGGTATTACAGGCTTGTCAATCAATCACGGCATTCTATTTAATGAAAAAATTGCAAATGACCATAAATGTTGATTGCACGCTTGATAGAAGGCAACTATTGATAAAATCTTTTAACATTGCAAGGACTAGATTTAGCCTGATCTATCTATCCTTCACCAGCAACTACAGGTGTGACCTCAAAACTGATGTGGTGTTGCTTTGCAAAACCATCACTTTGCAAGGAGGAGGAGAGGAGGAGGAAGAGGAGGAGGAGGAGGAGGGGAGGGGGGGGAGGAGGAGGAAGNTGGATTTGGGGTTTTCATGAGCTGTAAGCCATAATCATCACAATTATGACAAATCACTGCTTGAACTATCTTGCTTTGCATGTAATGAGTCTATGTTGATCTCTGCCAAGAACTGGAGACTTCAATCAATAAACCATGTTACTCACACTTGATATCTTGAAATTGAAGAGTTTATTGCTTTGTTCACAATCGTGGCAATAGCTATAACAATGGATGTCCATGTAAAGTCAGCATTGAAAACAGTTAACTCCCAACATTGTTTTATCATCCCTGCCCAATTACCTCCACCCCACCCCAATCCGCCCATTATCTAATTATCCACGCCACCACCCCGTGCCTAATTACACCACACCCAAGCTAATATTACGTTTCTCCCTCCCATTAGTATCCTAAATAGCCATGATCACTTCACTTCAATCGCAGCACTGTGTTAAAGCCAAACATTGCAAAAACAAAACATCCATCTGTATTATCTGAGTTTCAAAGCTACACAGCCCTCCCACATTCTGAAGTTGACTTCTGAGGTGTGAAATGTCACCCACAGCCCTCCCTTCCTTCTCTGCTGGTCTGGTTTGCTGCCTGCCAAGTTTCAATGCTGGACTCGAAATGCAAATCAGGGATTCACAGCTATCAGGGATTTACAGCTCCAAGGTACAGCTATAATGTCGGGCTTCAGGATGCTGCTAAGAAGTCTATCTCCCAACAGTCCAACAGTCTATCTCATATATTAGTTTTACCTTTATTCAACGTAATGACTTTATTTACTTGAAAACGTTGNNNTTCTAATTTTTCGAGTTTCACCTGTATTGTCTATGTCAAATCTTGGCACTTTGCAGCCCCTAAGGCCAAATCAATCCCTTTGGCTGTCTTCACCAGTCTACATATATCATTTTTATTTTTGAAGACAATTGCTATTTTTTTTCTACTTTCCAGTTTATGTATCTGCATGCATGTGGTCCTACTGGTTCGACCCTCCACAACAGTCCCAGTTTCTCATGCAGTTTTTTGGGGAGATTAATTGCCCACACCTGGATTGTATGCTATCACTTCCTAGTATGGATCAACCATTCTACAGGGATTTTTCTAACATAATTCTGTTGGGGGATCTTCTTTGATGTGAATTCAATTTTTTTTTCCAAAGAGCAGATGCATGGAATGATGAATTTGAAAGGCATCCACAGTAGAGATAACTACTTTCTAGACTGTACGGTGGCAAAGAGATCTCTTCTATCTTGTGTTAATTTTTAAAACACCTTGCATGGTTCCAATTGTGCTAGAAATTTTTCAAGTTGGAAACTTCTCTGTTGTTTCCTGAAAGAATAATGAGGCACTGACTAGTTTGAAAAGTCCAGAAAAAGAAATCTGTATTCATCTGTTAAGGGAGAAAATGTCCCCTGGCAATTTCAGTTTGTCCTGTATCTTTTGTGTGATTTCTTCACAGCTGATTAACAAAAAACTGGAAAGAGTATTTGAAACAGCATACATATCTGATGCCCACTCTCTTGGGGTTCTGGAAGGTCCTGAAGATTTGGAACTTGGTTGTGCCATGGAAACCCTACCATGCTTTTAATTGCTTCAATTGTTTTTTTTTTAAAGTCCAGGTTGTTATCTTTTGTTCTTATCTTTTTAACTGTTTCATTATATCTTCTGATGATAAAAGTCACCAAGTTATTTTTGAAGTAAATGAGAAAGAGAGAGAGAGAGAGAAAGAGAGAGAGAAAGAAAGAGAGAAAGAATGGAGGAGGAAGAAGAAGGGAAAGGAGAGGGGGAAGGAAGAGGAGGAGGGAAAAGGGAGAGAAAGGGAAAGAAAAGGAGAAGGAGGAAGAGGAGGAAGCACAATTTGAATCAGTGAGGTGAGTTTAGCAGAAGAAATGAAATGTATAGATACATTCGGATTCTCATTTCTTAGGAGGAGAAGAGGAAGAGGAGGGGAGGAAGAGGAGGGGAGGAAGAGGAGGAGGAGGGGAGGAGGAGGAGAGGAGGAGGAGGAAGATCTCATATATTATTGGCTCCATCTTTTATATCTGTTTTTTATTACTAGCCGTGTGAAAATAATTCCCACCTGCTTCTTTTAAGTAAAAACTGATTCTCATTTAGATTAACCACACTGCTGTTTAATGCTCTAATCCTTCCTAAAAACAGAAACAAAAGTTTCATTAAGCATCTGTGCTGCAGCCAAGCTGTCTTAATATCCTTTTTTTTATTTGAATCCTTAGTGTATGTACCACATTTTGGCTGTCATCCAAGCAGCTACATAACCCCAATAACTTATTCATATCCTGCGACTTATTCTAAGACCAAGACAAAAACAAAGATACGGATGTTCTGAACCACATAATGCATTATTTTACCCCGTATAGCTAACCTTTATTTAGAATAAGTTCCATTTTATATTCCCTGTGGAATGGAATGGAAGAATGGAATGGAACAGAACAGAACAGAATAACAGAATGAAGAATGGAATGGAAGAATGGAACAGAACAGAACAGAATAATTGGAATGAAGAATGGAATGGAAGAATGGAATGAAGAATGGAAAGAAGAATGGAACAGAACAGAACAGAATAACATGGAATGGAATGGAATGGAATGGAAAAATGGAATGAAGAATGGAACAGAACAGAACAGAATAATTGGAATAAAAAATGGAATGGAATGGAATAATGGAATGAATAATGGAAAGAAGAATGGAATGGAACAGAACAGAACAGAACAGAACAGAACAGAACAGAAAAACAGAACAGAACAGAACAATGGAATGAAGAATGGAATGAAGAATGGAACAGAACAGAACAGAATAATGGAATGAAGAATGGAATGGAATGAAGAATGGAATGGAATGAAGAATTAATGGAATGGGGTGGCATGGGATGGGGTAGGATAATAGCATGGAAAATGGAAAGAAGAATGGAACAGAACAGAAGAATGGAATGAAGAATGGAATGGAATGGGGTGGGGTGGGGTGGGGTGGGGTGGAATGGGATGGGATAGGATAGGATAGGATAGGATAGGATAATGGAATGAAGAATTGAAAAAAATGGAATGGAATAGAATGGAATGGAATGGAATGGAAGAGCTTTATTTGGCCAAGTGTGATTAGACACACAAGGAATTTGCCACCTATGCAGAAGCTCTCTGTACAGGCAAAGCAACAGAATAATTAAAATCATAATACATTACCAGTAAGAGGGGGTAGTAGAGAAGATGAGAAGTGTCATAGTAATACAGCCCTACTGCATGGATAAATATACTTAGAAAACAGTATTGTGTGAATTCGGTGTTCAGCAGAGGAATGGCATGAGGGGGAGGGGAGTTGTCTTTGTGTCTAGCTTTTTTGGCATGCACTGTGGCATCCTGAGGGGAGGAGATGAAACAGTTTATGTCCAAGATGTGAGGGGCCTGGAGATATTTTCTCAGTCCTCCTTCTGACCCTTGGAATATACAGGTCTTCTAAGGAAGGAAGGCTGGTTGCAATTATTTTTTTTCCACCTGCAGTCCAAACTATTTATTGGAGTTTTTCTCTGTCCTGTTTGGTTGCTGTGCCAAACCAGAGAGTTATAGTAGTGGGTATCTCTCTGTGTGTGCACACACCCATGCCTCCATGTGGATTTTGTTTCTGTGTAACCTTATACAGGGGTACCTGTGGAAAACTATGCCATCAACTTAACAGCAAAAACTCTAGCTACCCATAACAATGGTTTTTCTACATGTGCCTTACACATTGGAGCATAAAAGATTACTTTCAATGGATGAAGTGTAAAAGGATCCGATCTAATTCAAGCTGATCCTTTTGCCCTTTACTTCTCAGCTTGCTCCAACTGCATATTATAGATGGTATGTGCATTGGTGGTTTTCAGTGTTAAAGGCTTTTGGTTCCTTATCACTTTCGGAAAGTTAATTTGGGAACATCAAAGTTCTTATCTGCAGTTAAACTTCCGATGGGCTTTTTAATGACATAATGAGCCTTAACCCTAATGTTGCAGGAACTGGATATATCTAGTTTAATGAAAAGAAAGACTAAATATGGAATTAAGGCAAAAGATACACAGTTAGACAAAATATTTTTCAGCCCTGAAAAATATAATTATTATAATTATTTATTAGAGCATGAAATGGCTGAGAGAATCATGAAAGGACCTATGTTGGCTTCGGAAAAATTTTTTGGTTATAGAACAGAACTGGATGACTGGGAAGAAATCTGGCAAAGAAACCTTACATTAACTAAATCAGTAGCACACAAGGAGAATCTATATAAAATGATGTATAGATGGCATCTGGCACCCTCTAGATTGGCCAAAATATTCCAGACAGCAAACCCATGTTGTTGAAAATGCAAACGGAAATTTGGTACATATTTTCATGCATGGTGGACCTGTCCCGAGATGAAGAAATATTGGTTAAAAATAAAGGCGTGGATAGAAGAAATTATAGAGTGTGGACTGGAGTGGAAACCTGAACTGTTCCTGCTGGGAATGATTAAAGGGGACTATCCCCCTAAAGTAAGATATCTGACCATCCACTTATTAACAGCGGCACAGATTTCATTAGCACAATATTGGAAGAAACCGAATGTACCACTGATACACGTTGCTATTCAAAAAATTTATGAGTGTGCTCAATTGGAGAGGCTCACGCTCAAAATTAACAGGAAGGAGGATACAGATTACTACCAAATATGGTATAAATGGTATAAATGGGTAGATCAAAAAAGGAAAAAATATGTAAAATAAATGAACCTAAGAAACGTATTATATTTTGCTGGCTATATGAAATGTATAAGAATAACAAAGGGCTTAAATCTCCTTCTTTCATTCATTATTATTATTATCTATTTATTAGCTTTTTGTATTTATTATTTAAACAATATGAATGTATTATTATATGGATAAATAGTTATAAACCAACAAGAAGATTAGTAAAGTATTGTGAATTATTTAATGTTTAGGATGTGACAGTAAATGAAGATGTGACATGTAGTAAATAGTATTGATGATTAGGACTCATCAAATTCGATATCAAACATAAAGATTATTGTGTTATACATATTATTGTTTTTGTATTTTTAAATTTGTATGTTTTTAAATTTTTGTAAATAAAGTTTTAAATTCTAAATTTTTTTTTTTAAAAAAAATAAGTTACGGTGACTGAATTTATAATTCACATTTTGGAGAGGGTGCCTTCAAGACAGTGTTGACTCATAGTAACTGCCTGAACAAGTCCCTGCAGTTTTCTTGGCAAGATTTCTGAAGTGGTTTGCTTCCTAAGGATGAGAGATTTAATGACCCAGCTGGATATTATGCCTTTGGCTGGACCCGAACTCCTTGTTTCTAGTTGTAATTACTCTGTGCTCTCTGTCACATCTCTATCACATTAAACCAGAACCAAATAAAATATATTTTCAATTACTGTAATTATGAATATGTTGTCATTAAACTTAGATTTTCCAAATATATGCTATGAGTGGTTTGTGCTATTTTTGTTCAACCCTATTACTGTTTACTCATATATCTGATGTTGTTAATACAAGTGTCCTGGGTGTAAAGTTGAAATGCAGGCTCATCCATAAATGTTTGTAATAACTTGTCAGGAGTGAGTCATATGCAAAATGGTTTCCATTTGATCTTATTCAGGTTTTTTTTAACATTCTAATATAAAGGCTGATCAATTTGTTTTTCAAAAATTATCACAGAAGTCAGTTTTTTAATTGTTGTTATCTCTCTTAATTCTGTTTCTGCATGTAGGTAAGATTTTTTATTAGGACAGCAGCTGTTCTCCAGAAATATGGTTGGCTCTATTTCCCCTACTTGGAGATAAACAATTTATTGTGCAAAGAAAATGTTTTGTTATATTTTATGACATAGAGCTGGTAAAACCATTTCTGGATTTGTTATAAGCACCTACAGCTGAATTTTGTTTGTAGGTTGAGATAAATATGCTTCCAAACAATAATGGAATTGCTATTCAGTTGCCAGGTCCATTATTGTCCTCCAGAGGGTTGCTGAACTACAACTCCCAAAAGCTTCAGGTAGCATGGGCACGATGTTGTCAGATGTGACTCAACAGAATCTGGAAAACTGCTATCTTCCTAACCAGGGGCATTTACAGGATAAGGTCCCCATCTTGACTTTTGGGGCTCCTGTCTCTTGTGCACAGATCTGTCCTTACTCTAATGTAAATAATTGAAAGTGACTCATAAGAGAAGAATGAGGGGGAAACTGAGGCCTCCAGATGAGCCTAAGCTCCATTTCTTTGAAAGGATGCTGAATATTAATGTTTGGTCAAATCTGAAGGGCTTCAAATTCCCCACAGAAAAAGCTTGTCAAATGTTTGCTGTTGTCATTGTTGCGCTATGATGTAACAGAAAACCGAAATTAGGAACAGAAACAAAAATTATGCTATAAAATTCATAATGCAACTAATAGTGGTTTTCTGCTAGGTTACCTACAATTACTTCCTTCAATATGTCTGCTGAATAGCTGATTTTTTTTGTGGTTATGTCATTTGTTTTTCAAGCAAGGACACAGATACTGTGCAGTTAGCTGTTTTGTTATATCTCTAACCTTTTTGTCACTTACTTTTTCTCGAGAGAGAAAATCAATGGAGAAAAAAAAATTGAACGCTGCAAAGTAAGACAGTGCCATATGGTTCCTTTGTAAAAATTTTATGAATGAGACAGTGCGGTTTCATGATAAAATCCTTGTTCAGAGGCTGGTTAGGTGCCAGTCAAGCCCAGATGCTGAGGATGGAAAAATATCTACCATCTCAACTTTTCCCTGGTGACAATCTGTAGCTCTTCCAAGGATTTTCCAGTGATTTCTTTGATCCTGTCCACCCATCTTATTTGTTGACAAAATGCCAACTCTAGGGATTTTTTTTGTAGCTCATCATTCACTTGCATTAGATGCCAAAACATGTGAGTTTTTGCTTGCTATTTCAAGAGAACAGCCAGTCTTTCTTTTATCTATAACTGATTGTTTTTTCTTGCAGTTCTGGGACTCCTGTAATCATAACTAAATCCATGATTTGAAGGTGCTTTTTAAATTAATCTTTCTCCACAGCTGTACATTATTGTAGAATAACTACCTTTTAACTTCTTATTTCTATTCTATTGTAGAAATACAATTACCGTGGCTTTCTTTTATGATTACATTTAAGTAATCCTACCGGTTTTCCCAGTTGCAATGTATGGCTGTGAAAGTCGGACCATAAGAAAGGCTGAGTGCCAAAGAATTGAGACCTTTGAAATATCGTGCTGGAGAAGACTCCTGCGAGTCCCTTGGCCTGCAAGATGATCAAAACCAGTCAGTCCTTAGAGGAGATCAACCCTGATTGTCTTTAGAAGGCCAGATCCTGAAGATGAAACTCNATACTTTGGCCACCTAATGAGAAAGAAGGATTCACTGGAGAAGAGCCTAATGCTGGGAAAGATTGAGAGCAATAGAAGAAGGGGACGACAGAAAATGAGGTGGCTGGACAGAGTCACTGAAGCAGTAGGCATGAGCTTAAATGGACTCTGGGGGATGGTAGAGGACAGGAGGGCCTGGAGGAACATTGTCCATGGGGTCACGATGGGTCAGACACGACTTTGCAACTAACAACAAACCTTAGCCTTAAATTTGATATGATTGGTCTGCTTTTCTTTAAAACAGCTATCTTTTCCCTTTTTACAAAATATTTGTTCCTGTTTGCTGACACTCTTGATTAAGAACTTCTTGCTCTTTCTTGCTCAATTTTTTAAAAAAGTTGTGTTTGGTTAATTTATGATATTTTTATTGTTCAGGGATTTAACTTTACAATTTTCCTGTGGCTCTCATGATAGCTTGTTCTGAAAGACATTGCAATGTTTTCTTCCCTTGAAATTTTGGGAAAAAATTCTATTCGGTTTCCACAAATAATTTTACGTCCTCCCGTAGTTTCTAAGGTTCTCATGTACTGTATATATTTTTATAGCGACTTTATGTTCTGACTGTATATCCTCTAGATTGTCCTGGCTGTATATCCTCCAAATCTTGCTGGCATAACTGCTGTTTTTAAGTTTTAAAGTTTAATTTGTATCCTTGACACCAATAATTCATGGCCTACTAAAATATATATCTATGCGATACTGACCAAAAGTTATGTCAAGCCGACTTCACTACGTTCAATGTTTTTAACTGTTTTGTTCAATAAAATTAAAAATAATTCATGGCCTATTCTACAGTGTATACCTAGAAATGTCCCGGCTGATTGGGTGGTACTTCTCATCATCTGCTTCATTATGCAGTCAATTTGATTCTAAGTTGTTTATCTGATGATGACTGTATTTATGCTTCTTGGGTTAGGGTTAGGGTTAGGGTTAGGGTTAGGGTTCTATATATAAAGAAAGAATTTTCTTTGCAAAACTCAATATCCTGCATTATTGTTTTTGATCAGTCCAGATCTTCCTGTAATTATAGCAGTACTATATCCTTTCCAGCTGTTATATTTGGTACTTCTTGCATTGCCATAGAGTTTTCTGGTGCCTTCTATTGCTGCAATCATAAATTAGGAATATACTTGATACTCATTAGGTATCCACTAATTCCAATAATATGACACTGTTATATGATGTTACAACTTGTGCAGGTTGGCTTAGGTTGGTAGGATTATAACTAGGTCTTCCATTTTGCAGGGAAGTAAGCTTTGGCATGACTTTTGTATACAACCATTAATTTCTTTTGCTTCAGTTTCAGACCCAGCTGTTAGTCTCCTATTAATAATTGTACGGCTAACAATGGTGTTGAAGTGACAATTTGGTTTGTACATATCTTTCTATGAAAAGTTGGACACGTGATGCTGCATCTTCTGTAGATATATTTGTATAATTCAGAGGACTCAGTCATGAGCATCTGTTAGGTAAAATTTCTCCTTAGAATGTACTTTTTTTTTTTAGTAAGTCACCTTTACAAATAGTTCGAGATTTCCAGGATAAAAATGAGTGTTACTGTTACTCACAGGCCTATTGTCCATCAAAGTAAGGCATAATGGAATTTATTTGTTTTGAATTACAAACATTTATGAATTTAACAAATGTTTATACACTCAGGCCAGGGGTGGGATTTTACTGGTTCGGACCAGTTCGGGTGAACCCCTTGCTCTGAAGATTAGCTTTCTCCAAACTGGTTCTCTGCGATGAGCATGTGGGCCTACCCACCGCCCCTGCTCTTTCCTGTCCTTTCCTTCCTTTGTTTAGAGCACAGCTGATTCGCGCGGCAGAGCGGTTTGCTGCACCTCAGCTGTTTTCTTCACAGGGACTGCTGTAGAAGGTAAGTATTAGAGCTGTTTGTAATGTGGAGCAGCTTGCAGAGTATGCATTTGGTGCGAACGCACACTTGGTGCGCAGAGCACACAAAGTGCACGATCACTGAACTGGTTGTTATACCAGTGGAATCCCATCCCTGACTCAGGCTTATAATTTAGTATAATCTGTGAACTCAGTCAACTGTATTTCATTCAGTAAACCATATTAAATAAATTCTAGTGGTCAGGTTATGTAATTACAATTATTAATTTTTCTTTAGATAATATTCTTGGAAAATACAGATATTTAACAGAATAACAAATTTGGAAGGGACCTTGGAAGTCTTCTCTCTTCTTAAAAACTTCTAGTATCCTACAATTTTTGGAGTCAAGTTGCTCCACTGATTAATTGTTCTAATTGTCAATAAATTTCTCTTTAGTTTTAGGTTGCTTCTCTCCTTGATTAGTTTCCATCCATTGCTTCTTGGATGCTTTGGAGAATAGGTTGACCCCCACTTCTTTGTACAGTCCCTTAGATATTAGAACACTGATGTCATGTGACCTTTATTCCCTCCTTCATTCATTAAACTACATTTAGCATTCAATTACTTTTAAAGTGGTTGTAACTTTAAAACACTGACTCCAAACACTCTTGTTTTATTTGTGAACTTTTGCTTGTCTAGTGGTATTTGACCGTGGTTGATAAGGAGCATGTCCTACACCTCTTTGAATATTCAAGCACTTTTACAGAGTCAGCATATTGCCCCCAACATTTTGGGTCCTCATTTTACCCACCTCGGAAGGATGAAAGGCTGAGTCAACTTTGAGCCTGGTGGGATTTGAACTGCCAAATTGCAGGCAGTCGATAGTCAGCAGAAGTGGCCTGCAGTAGAGCAGTCTAACAACTGCACCACCAAGGTTCCATAATATTATCAACAGTATTAGACATCATGAGTAGTGATAAACATATTTGTTACAAGAATAGTTCTTTATTTCAATAGATAATCTGAAGCAATAGGATATTGAACATTGCCTTTTATAGGGCAATTTTAACTTTAGCTTTAAAACAAATTTTAAACTATAGTATCAATATGAACTTAGTTTTAATAAATATTATTAAGATTGGATGCAAACATCTTGCTGTTTGAACTGAGTTGCAAATAGTGGCCCCATTTTTTTCTGATCATGCTGTTTTGGATCCTAATATTCCCTGTACCATGAATTGTGTAGTAAATGACTAAGTCCTTGTTGAAGAACCAGTTTCATGGTTGGAACAGAGTAAACAGTTATTTAAATTAGCTTCCTGTTAAACAAAGGAATATTAGCTGATGAGATCATCACAATTCCTTCTGTTCTAGATGTACCCCTATAATGTGCATGAATGGGATTAGAGTTTTCACCCCCCCAATTATAAAATGCAAAACAAAAGAAAAACATTGTTTTACACTGTAGGGTTGTGTGTGTGTGTGTTTCTACAATCAAAATAATTAGAAAATGCACTATTGAATGTTGGCAACAGTACTGGGCTCCAGAATCTACAGAAAATAGATTTTGCCTTAAATATCTCTTTAACAGGATTCTCAGCCCTGTCCAGTTTACACTATTGTAATTAAAATACAGAGACATAGTGCTGGAGAGCAATCTGTAGAACAAATTTTTCTTAATAACTTTAGCAGTAAATTTACTTGCACATATATATTGTTTAGTGTCAAATGTAAGAACACTGGTACAGCAGAGTTAGCTAAGCTTTCCATGTTCTGAAAAGTACTACAATCCAGCTTTTGTATATATTAATCATCCCTCTTTTTCTAAACCAAATCAGTATAAATGAGGCATTGCCTACGATATTTAATCCTTTCATCTTTCCTCAATCTAGCCCCCCCCCTTCTTATACATGATGTGTAAATATAGCTCTTTCTGGGATTGAACATCTGTGCTTCATTTCAACAGATGGCTCATCTACTAATGTCCCGGAGCATAACGTGACATCCTGTGCTGGCATGAACCTATCCTTCTTCCATTCGCCCCCCCCTTTGGCTGGGCTCCAGTTGTATGAAATCTATAGTTATGACTTGTCCTGTGACTACAGACAAATGATGAAAGAGATCATACAGTGATATTTTTTTATCTAGGTCTGATTAGTACAAAAGGGTAGAGTCTGGGGTATTTACAGATGACATTTTACCTGATGGTTATACATACTGACATTTGTAATAGCTTGTGTAATGAATGGCAGTGGTAGTTAATTAGTGAAAGCATTACTGAAACCTTTGAATGAGCCTAAGACATTTGAACAACAGAGTCCTTTGAGTTTGGGCCTGGCTATAAGCTGTAAAAATAAATAAAGAATAGAAAAACAGTGTCAATAGTTTAAAGAAACCCCAACCATCAGCCCTCTGTGGCTCTATAATTTTAAAAAATTGTATTGCCATCTGTTTTTAATGATCTGTGATCTTGGAACTTTACTGAATGGTTTCTAAGAAGTTAAACAAAAATTATTTTGTAGCATGAAGATAAAAATGAATTGGGCGGACAAAATCTTATGATTTGTTTGACGTCTGTATATCTAGCTATAGCTAAAGTTACAACAGGCCAAGCTTTATTATAAAAATCATGAGACTTAATATTAAATTGGCATGACTGGCAAGAAACAGCTAGTTGTTCTGAAGTGGGTCTGCCAGAGCTGAGGGTAGTGAGTAGGTATTTCTGTTTAATTGCCCTTACTTATATGGTCAGAAACAGATTTATTGGAAAGCTGAAAAATGAAGCAACATAAAACAGTCCTCCCCATTTGAGATGATACAGGAATCTGAATTGTGTGAACTGCTATTATATACTTGGTTCCTGGAATTGCCAAATGGAGATTTAATCTCATTCTAGGCATTCAAAGAGGGCCATAAACTGATACAAGAAATATAGCAGATCTGTGGCTGTACATTATGAATCTTGCTGGGTTTGGTGTTTTAGACAATGAGATTCCTTTAAACAAAAAGGAATGAAGTCCTGTTTTAAAGCATGAAAAAAATCCTTTCCCTACTCTTTGAAAGAGAAGTCAAAAGAGGCCACCTATGTGAAAACTGAACAGCCCTCTCTCAACAAAAGGGAAGGGATACAACAACAACATCTATCTCCAGTCTACAACACAGTCCTTTCAGCAGTTCCAAGAAGGCTCCACACCCATTTGCACTACTCAGGTGACCCTAAGGACACAGATAAACCTCCAAGTGGCCTCAATGACTCTCTAAAGGAATGCAAATGACCAGCTGTCTGCAAGGAATATAATTCATTCTCCTTTCATTCTGCACCAGTCAGAGCTGAAGAAGTTTCTTGGATGAGAAGCAAAATGTCTTCAAACAAAAACAAGGAAATCCAGTTGCCTCCTTAAAAAGCACTTTTAGGACAACCATGACTTGGATGATTGAGAATCTACATAGACAAATTCATTAATGCTGCCCCTTGGTTCCATACTTAGAGACATCTGAGGTGATCTTTCTTTCTTTCTTTCTTTCTT
>AZIM01006268.1:25569-38223 GCA_000516915.1 Ophiophagus hannah | reverse complement strand
TGAAAAACAAACCCAACCCCCCAACTGCTCTCTCACCGCCAGTTGGGGGGGACCAGTAGTCTGATAGGTCCCGCCACCTCCCTCTCACCGAGGTGGCAATCCACGCTGAAGATGGAGAACAGGAAACCAATCACTGCTGCACTCCCACTGCAGCAGGATGGGGCAGCCTCTGTCCTCCCATGACAGAGGGGCCCATTCCTGACCCAACTGGTACCGTGGAAGGGAGGGCCCCAAGTCCATGGCAGGTACATCCCGGACAGATGATATATCCACACCTGAGCCATAGGTGCCCACGGGAACATGACAACTGGGACCGTACAGCCTCCCAGGGACTCCCAAGCATCGACCACACCAGTGAAAATCACCGTTGCCATCTGCGCAGGTTCCCCCCGGCTGCAGCCTCCGTCGTCATCACTGCCTATGGCCTCAAAGTCCTTGAGGTCCCCCGCTCGTCACCCAAACTTGCCGAGGCCACCGCCTGAAGCCGCCGCCTCAGCCGCCGTCACAGCAGCCATTACAGCCACTACTGCCGCTGCAGCCACCATCGCAGCTGCCACCACCACCACAGCCGAAACCGCCGACCAGTACAGCAACACCAGCAGAGGCCAGGGACGAGCCGAAGATGACAAAGGCCTTGAAGCCTTTGGGGGGTTGTCCGGAAACACTCTCGCCCCACCGCCATCGCTATCAGACTCTGCCGGGTCTCAGCTGCCATCCACCGCCGCCAGCCGAAACCGCCGCCCAGGACCGCACCACCAGCCAAGGCCCAGGAAGAAGCCGAAGATGACGAAGCCTTCGGTGGAGTCCGGAAACGCTCTCGCCCCGCCACCGCCATCAGACTCTGCCGGGCCAAAACACCACCAACCGCCCGCAGAGCCCGTAGTGCAGCGCAGCACAACGGGGGGATGACATCCACCCCCAACCCTCAGAAAAAATACCAGGGTTGGGCTGTGCTAACAAGCCCTCCGAACCACCAAAAAGGCCAACGACTCCCTCACACACTGAGCTAACCAGCACCAAATGCCATCACCCTCAAGACATGTGCAGAAAGCTAACTGATGATTAGCGAGGTATAAGAAAAGGAAAAAAAGGGGAATGATGAAATGAGAACCATTATGGAAAGATTAATATTAGTTGCTATAATTAATTGATTAGATTAATACTTTTGTAATGTATAGATGACTTATAAGGTGATTGAGAAAATGTAATGTGGAATTAGACAAATATATATATATTTGTGTTATATAGTAAATAGAGAGATTGGTATTAATGTAGAATGAAGGTGGCTAGCTCGAATTATTACCCAGAGGGGACAATTTTGAATTAATAAAGTAAGGATTGATAAAATTGCAAATGTGACAGAAAAAGTAATATGGGAAATGAACACAGAAATGAGATGAGAATCTTAGATAACATTGTAAAATAAGATATGAGAATATCCTAAGAAAAATGAAACAAGTTATAACATGAATTGGAATTGGATAAGGAAAGTTTAATATTTAATACTAATAAGGATAATGCAATATGAAATTGAACAAATAAAATGAATAAGTAACTATGGTCATGTTTGTATTGAGATGTGAAACCTGGAACCATACTGCTTGCCAAATGAGAATTTTTTATTTAAAACAAAAACAAATTGGAGAGGAGATTGAATAATGACACTATTAGGTGTGTTTAACTGATATGGTGGTTGGCATTAGGAGAGAGTATTGAAATGTTGAAAATAAGCAGTGAAGGATTATGATTTAATATGAATATGTGTATTAAGAGATATGATTGGTATTATTAATTTTGCCTATACTAAAATGTATGATATACTGATGCCAAACTGTTAGTGTATTGCTGTGTATGTATAGATTGAAATAAAAAAACTTAATTAAAAAAACTAAAGTAACAAAAATAATGTTGCTAATGTTGCAGTAAGTGACTAGCCCAAAAACAAATTATCTTTGTGTCTCTGAAATAGAAAAACAAAGTTAACATTTTTAAAAACTTGGAATGATTTTTATTCTTGAGAGCCAAAGAATTCTCTACAATTTCCTCTAGCACCTCAGTTCAAAGGCATCTACTTTTCTTTAGTTAGCTTTTCACATGATCTATCTTTCATGAGCATACATTACAACTGGGAAATCATGGACTTGGCAAAATGTCTTTTGCGGTCAATGTGACATCTGTCCATTGATCATAATTTTCCTTTAAGTATCAGCCATGTCTGCTTCATGACTACAATCGTAAATGTTTACTCCCAGAAAGACAAAATCTGTTACCTATTTGGTTTCGGATAGGATGGTCTGTTTACATGGTTTTTAATACTGAACTGCAGACTGGCTTTTGCATTTTCTTCTTTTACTTTTAACAAAAAACTTATTAAATTTTCCAATAATCAAAGTGAAGTTATTGTTTTCCCCAGCAAGTTTAATTCTCATTTCTTTTTTTCTTAGTCCAATTTCTATTTCTCCATATAGTTACCCAGCCTCTAATCAAGCATACAGAAATTAGAGGTTTGGGGACAATTACATAGTTCAGTATCTATATAGTAAAATATGCTAATTATAATATTTAAAAAACCATTTTACAGTGAACAATAACTTCCTAATGATTCATCTCAAAAATCTTTATCCTACATGTAGCTGAAAGACATACAAATGAAGAAGGAAGGAAGTTCTTACTCTTGGTTAAACAAAAAGCCTATTATGTCATTTTAGCAGCTGTGCAAAATATTGGCATGGTTAGATGGACACTGTGTGTGAATAACATCCCAAAACAACAATTATTTTCCTTTCTTCAAAAATATCTTTTTTGGCATGAAGAAATGGATCTGCTAAGAATTACATGAGCCAATTCTAGGACACAAGGTATAGCCATTCATATTACTGTAGTTTTAACACTGAAAATTACTGTATGAAAGCACATAATCGCAATCTGATTTGAATGGCCATAGTGGTGCATTTGTTGGCTTAATAAAATGCTTCAAATTATTATAGGATTAGTTTAGATAATTTGCGCACACTTTAATTCCTTTAACGTTTTAATGCATAAAACATTATTTTAAAAATTTGGCAGTGAATAATCAGAATATGCTAATCCCTTTTAAAATTGTTCCAATAGTTCCATATGAAGTTCATAAAGACACAACTGGAAGCAAAATTATTAGTAGGTGTTCATTTGCTCATTTGTTCATTTGTTTCCTGTTAAATTTATCTGAATTTCTCTACTGATCTTACATGCTCTTCCAGCTAGTCAAACAATTATGAGTGTGATGACATTTAGGGTAGACTCAGAGCAATATTGCCAAGCCATTACAAAAAATATATTTGAATTCTGGGACTGTAGAATACAAGCAAATGAAACTCAAAATAATTTCACCTCAAATGTGTTAGCTATAAACTGAAGTAGAAAGGGGCTGTGACAGGGACTCAAAACTTACATTACTTTCCAAGACTCCCAGCAATTCTTGTTTCCTGGCCTTGCCTTCCTCATAAGGCTAACAATGAGAAAGGGCGTTGGTACTTACCTGATACGTCCATTCTCTGTGAGCTGCAACGAGCATACAGTAGTAGTGGGAGGTGCTTAGACTCTGCTCGGATAGGCTGGGCTTAGTTGATAGGATGCTGCTCCTCCTCCACGGGCTCCTCCTTAGTGTCCCCCAGTTTTGGCAAAGACTAAGTGATGTAACCCTCGCCTTTTTTACCTTGGTTAATCGTTGGCCGGAGCAGGATCCCACCAGATGGAAATTGGGTGGGGCTGGATGCTCATTGCAGCTCACAGAAAACGGGCATATCAGGTAACCAATGCCCTTTCTCCAATGAGCTGCTCCGAGCATCCAGTAGTGGGACATACCAAAGCTTGGCTTGTCCTACAGGAGGGTCTCCGTCTGGAGTGGAGTCCCCCAAGGTTCGTGTGGACCCATTGCAAAACTCTCCTACCAAAGGAGGCTTCAGCAGAGGCAAAGACATCAGTTTTGTAATGTTTAATGAAAGGCAATGGGGAGGCCCATATTGCCACCCTGCATATTTCTGATATTGGCACTTGTGTGGCCCACGCCGCTGAAGTTGCAGCACTCCTAGTCGAATGCGCTGTTATGCCCTTAGGCACTGGTAACGATTGAGTCTCGTATGCCTTAACGATTGCGACTTTCAGCCACCTGCCTATTATTGAAGAAGAGACTTTGCGTCCCTGAGTGGTTGGCTGAAAAGAAATGAAAAGAGCTTCCATCTTCCTGAAAGGAACACCACTTCCGGGCCAATTGATAAATCAGTGAAAAAGAACCTTTATTGGTTCAATGGGCCCTCAACAGCTGCATGCACAGGTGGACATAAGCCTTGGTGCTCGCTGTTGTGCTGCTGTAATGATGATCTGTGAAGGCTGCCAACTTAAAATGCCGATAATGCCCCAAATGGGACAAAAAACTGGAATAATTTTTCCCTGGGCTTTAGCACTGGTAGCCCTGCGAGGGGAATAAGCCTCTCCATAGTCAAACAGGTGGCAAACTCCACACAGCTTAAGAGTGCTCAAAATGGCGCCCACTGTTAATTTGTGCGCCAAGAGCTCAACAGCAAACTGTTGCCTCGTTGATAGCCTGAAACAGCTTGAAACTGTAATAGGAGGCGAGGAGGGGAGAATAAGAGTGCTGATGCCCCCACCCCTACGGGTGTTCTACAAGGGGAGAGAATGCCTCTGGCAGTTGAATAAGCCACGCACTCTATTTTTAAACAATGCAGCACTAGTGGAGTCGCAATGGTAGAGGCTGACAAAATGTTGCTGATTCAAACCTCCGCGAGGGTGGGCGGTGTGATCTTCTCTCCAACAGCCAGATGATTTATTAGTGCCATCGGAAGCTTTTATCTGCTCTTTGCTCCGACGGCCAGATGACTACTAGTGCTGTCAGATGCTTCTGGGCTCTAGATGACAAGTGGAGTCAAATTTATTTTTTTAAACCAAACCTGACCTTGCTCCTATTCCGGCCAAGGAAATAGCTGCCTACCCCAATGAGGCTGAGCAAAAAACTGGGGGACGCTAAGGAGGAGTCTGTGGAGGAAGAGCAGCATCCTATCAATTAAGCCCAGCCTATCCAAGCACCTCCCACTACTACTGGATGCTCAGAGCAGCTCATTGGAGAAATGACTGACTCCAGTTAGACTACATACATTATCTTCTTCCACAGCAAGGAGTTTGTAAAATAGTTGTTCACTGTCTGTATTATTTTCTAGGACCTTTTTAGCCGATCTACAATAATTGAAATTTTCTATCATCTCTGCTTGCTTAAAAAAAACGCCTAAATTTGCTATTTAGAGGATATACATTTACAACAGAAACTATTTCTCATTGATGATTAACAAATTATTTACTACAGGATGTATTCAGAATTTAGAGCTAAGTGAGGACGACAGCCTAGACTCCTCCAGACGTTGCTGAAGTCCCAACTCTCATTAATCCAGTCACCATGGCCAGTGTCCGGAAATAATTCTGTATGCTGCAACTTAATCTAGTGATTGAGAGGGACTAATCCAAAGATGAGCATCACAGACATTACATTTGCATTATAAATTCTACAGGCTCTTTTGGTCAACCATTCTAATAGCAACAGAAGTGTAAAATAGTCATTTGTTGCTGAGAGGTAAATTTTGCTTTTGGTTTATATAGCTTGCAAACCATACATTTAAAAGGCTATTCTGTTCATTACATGTCTCTGGATCTCTTAAGGCTATTCGGGAAGAAAACACACCAGATAGATAGACTAAGCTTATATATGTCAAATGCACATCAAAAGAAAAGAAAAGAAAAAAAAGAAAAAGAAAAATATTACGTGGTTATTCCATCACAAAAACTTCATTTTTTTTACCTCTTTCAAGAAGCCTCTAATATAAATAAGAGTAGAAAATTAATAATATAAATACATACACCAAGATGCCATAACTACATTGAATATAGTGTTCATTGGAGTTTAAGCAGTTTCATATTAGAATGAATTACTAGCACACTGAAGTGGCAACAAAAGAATTGATAGAAAATTTTCACTAGTGGGCTTACTTCCATGTTTTATTTAAATTAAATACAGCTGGAAGGTTTTATATGGCAAGGCTAAAAATAGACTTCTGTCTATATGACAGGGGAAATACTTTTGCCAAACAAATTTCTCTTGTGAAATAATTATCTGCAGAGCAGTACATTATTCATTCTAAAAAAAAAAGCTGTAGAACATCTTTTGTGCATAAAAGTGTCCAAAATAAATTCTGTAAACCAATATCCAAATGTTAATCAGTTTTTATACAAAATTAAATTTTGTGAACCTAAAGAGAGAAAGAGCAGCAATCAATAAGACAAAATAATAGTTTTGACTATATGAATGCTGAATAAGAATTTACATGCTTATATTCTCAAGATAGCAGAATGCTAAAAACTTGCTCTAGCAACTATAGCTACAACTATTAAAAGCAAAATGTTTTAGTTAGTATATGACTGATATAATTTTCCTACATGTTTAATTCCATATTTTCCCTTTCAAACAACATGGTTTTTATTAAACAATTTTAATGTACTTAAGTCTTGATTTAGATTTAATGGATTGTATTCCAACAATGCTTATATATTGACAGACTGTAATCTGGAACAAAATTGTATCATATCACTCCAATTCATCATCACTCACATGATTGAGAAAGTTAGTGGATTTTGTAAAATAGTACACAGGGTGCAGCAAAGGAAGTCCTATTGTATGAGTGGAAATCCGTACATATAATATTGGATATAAACCAATATATGCACCATGTGAATTTGTAAAAGGAAGCAGTTGAAAACTACAAATGAATGGTGTAATTTCCTTAGGATTGTTTCAATCAAATATATTTCAAAATTTGTTCTTCCAATGTTCTCAAACTGAATACGAAATAAAGGTTTTTACAAATGAAATTTAGAAATGACATGAGAAACGAGTGCTTTGGAATATTAAATTTTTATCCTGCCTTTATTACTTTATAAGGAACTCAAACAGACATAATACACCTTCCTCCTAATACACCTTCCTCCTCCTACTTTCTGTCAGGACTCCAACAAATCCACTCCCATTCAAGTCGTAAGTCTCTAGTCGAAAAGAAAATTGATTTATTAGAAGTGGCCATGTTGGTATTAGCTGGATGCAGCTGATACTAAAATACATCATTCATTTCCTCCTTAACCCTGGTCTTCCCCCCACCCCCTGGATGTGTATTCTCCAATGGGACACATCCATCCCAAAAGTCATCAATCATGCTCTCCAGTAATTTTCTTGCGCACATCTAGGCACTTAAGGAATGCACTGTTTTCCCCCACTCCCTTTTTCTGGCCGCTAAAAAGACCAAAGGAGTATCTTTTTAGTTGACACTTTCCCCATGACAACCACCCTGTGAGACGGGTTGGCTGAGTGAGAGTGACTGTCCCAAAATTACCCATCTGATTTGCATGCCTAAGGCAGGACTAGGACTCACATTCTCCTAGTTTCTAGGCAAGCACCTTAATCACTACATCAAAATGGTTTATTAAGTAATATTTAAACATTATATTAATAATATTAATATAGTAAAAATAATAAAACACCATTCATGGCAAGCAAGAACTGGTGGGACCACAAAATAGACAAAATAATAGAAAATGAAGAAGCCAAAGTTCTCTGGGACTTTAGAATTCAAACAAGTATCTGCCATATAATACCAGATTTAACTATTATTGATAGGGAAGACAAAAAAGTCTGGATAGTGGATTTGCAATACCAGCAGACAGCGGAATAAAAGAAAAAGAACTGGAGAACAAAATAGAAAGACTTGCAAATAGAAGTAGAATGATTTTGGCAAAAGAAAGCAAATATAGTTCCTACCTATAGTAATAAGTGCCTTGGGTGCAATCCCAAAACATCTGGAGCATCACTTGAACATCATCGATATTGACAATCAGTATCAGTAGATCATGATAGCTTACTTTCAACAATGATATCAAATTACATCTACCTATCCCCAGTCCTTGGAAAGGCCTTGATAGGTGGATTAAAATGCCAAATCTAATCTAAACATCTGGCTATGCAACCAACAGTAATTAATATTAATTGCTTTAATATTTAATATTTAGTTTCTTCCAAAATCCTATTGATAAGCACTAATTTTATTTATTTATAGCATCAGTTGGCATTTTGAATCCTATAGAAATGCATGTTTGTTACAAGTAAAATCATGAGATACATTGGATTTGATCCAGACTTGTTCTACGGCATAACTTGTCTTGTTTATTTTGACTGTCTATCTAAGTATGATTAAATATAGTATTCACTGCCAGTCATCCACTAGTGGATTCACAGGAGAAAGATCTCCCTCTACAATCCCTGTATTTCTGTAGTTTGTCAAAAGAAGTTTGGCACTGAATTTTAATAATATTTATCCCATTAAGGCCCCCAGAATGTAGCGACATAATTCAAAACTGTGTGAAGTGCTTTCATAAATCAGTTTTACCACCACTTCTATTTACTTCAAAGTAAATTCAAAAGAAGCCCAGGTGTTTTATTTTCAACTGATGGCACCAATACCACAGCAATGTAAACGTATTTGACAGATAATAAAGTAAAACTTCCATTTGAATTTCAAATAAGTATCCATTATTTTCTCAACTTTAAGTTCAACGAAGAATTACTTAGAGCCAAGTTAGATTGACTGAATTTTTGAAAGTTAACATGGGAAATGAAGTGACACATTTAAAAAGTAATAAGGATATTTCAAATTTTATTGCTCCCTTTGTGTAGGCATCCTTAGGGCTATTGTGGTGAATTTATTTCTTTTTCCACAAGAATACCCTAGGAGAAAAACAGTCTATGCTCAAAAGTCGAACAGATGGATAAGAAAGTGGAATCTATAGAACAGAAACTGATGGGAGAAAATAAGAAATAAGAAGAGGTGATTTCCTATTTGGAGATGGAAAAAGCTGATTTTTACCTCAGATTTCAAAATGTAACAGAAGAAAGGGGAGATCTACCCAAAATAATGACAGACCTCCTAGCAGAAGCCTTACAAAGACAGTCAAGAAGTTCAAAGAGAAATGGATAAGGTATACAGAATCTATACAAATTACACAAGACGTTTTAAACTACTACAAGAGGTTCACATAAGGTTCTCTAAGAAACTATTAAGAGACGAGATATACAAAATGACAAGAGATGAATCATTGATCTTCAAAGGAATAGAAATAACAACTCTGAAACAAATCCCAAGAAGAGTAAGGGAACATAGGAAAAACTATAGGTTCCTGGCTGCACAACTGAATAAACATAACATTCTTTTTAGGTGGCTCATCCTGGAAGGAATGTTAATATGGCAAGATAAAAAGTTCAAAATAGATAGTATAGAAAAGGCGAGGGAATTTTTTGATTTGTATGTGGTATTGGAAGAAGACCAAACAAGTAAAGAAGTGGAGAGTAGAAGTCAGGAAGAACAGCAGTTAGAGGAAAGAGAAATATAACAAGAGGAAAGAGAACAGGAAAAAGTTGAAAGACAAAAAAAAGGAGTAAGAACAAGACAAAAAAGAGAAACAAAAACAGGCGTTAATAAATAAAAAACACAAACTAAAATAGATGAAGAAATCAAATTAGTTTCTATAAATAAATGTCAATGGCTTAAACTCACCAATTAAGAGGAAATAAATATTAACTAAATTACAGAAACAAAATATAGACATCGTATGCCTTCAAGAAACACATATACATAAATATCAGAGCAAATTGTTAGAATCAACAAAATTGGGAGATTTGTATGTATCTTTAGCTCAACAAAAAAAGGAATAGCAATATATATTAGAAAACACAAACAAAACAAGTTTATGCAGACGAGGAGGGTAGAGTTTTAATGTTAGAAGTATATGAAAATTACAAGAAAATATTGTTAACTGTCATATATGCACCAAATGAAAAACAGGAAAGATTCTATAAAAATTATATAAAAAATTAGTAGACCTGGAATATGAGAATATATGTTTGGTAGGTGACTTTAATGCGATAGTATATCAAGAAAAAGATTATAAGAATAATAGTATGGATAAAAAGAAGGAAACCAAAAATATTCTATGAAATGACAAATGAATTAGGATTAAAAGATATATGGAGAGAAAGAAATCCAGAAAAAAAACAATATACTTATTATTCGGTACCACATAAATCGTGGATATGTTATGGACAAATTTGGAAATTGAACGTAATATAAAAGAAATAGAAATTGAAATGAACATATGGGCAGATCATAACCCTATAAAATAATTTGGAAAGGACTGAAAAAGAAAAGAAAATGAATGCTAAATCAGGAGATCTTAAAAGAAAAGGAATGTGTCAAGATGATGGAAAAGAATTAGAATACTTCTTACAAGAAAACAAAAAATCACAAACATCAATCCAAAATTTATGGGACACCACAAAAGCATATATTAGGGGTCTAGCAATCTCATACATGACATGTAGGCGTAAAAAAAAGGAAGAACAATTCAAATTACAAGACACACTTAGGGAATTAGTAAAAACATTAGAAAAACACCAAATAATAAAACAGCAAATAAAGAAAGAATAATGGTTAGGCACAAATTGAATATGCTGATGCAGGATGAATGGATAACGGATATAAGGAAGATAAAACAAAACTATTTCAAACATGCGAATAAGCTGGGAAGATGGAATAAAGAAGGAAAGGGAAAAAGTAACAATTCAAAGATACTGATGGCAATTTACAATACCAAATGGAGAAGAAAATAAATATTACTAAAATGTATTTTGAAGAATTATATAGACAGGAAGATACTCCAGAGGAAAATACTCAACAATAGTTAAAGAAGAAAGGGCTGGCTACAATCTCGGAAGAAAGCAAAGAGATGATGAACAAAGAGATAACACAAAAGAAATTGCAAGAGGTGATTCAGAGGCAGAAAAATAATAAGATGCCAGAACCAGATGGTCTCCCAGGGGAGTTATATAAGAAACTCCAAGAAAAATTAGAAATCCAATTATTAGATCTTTATAATGCAGCATTGATGACAGTGAAATTAGCTAAATCGTGGGAAGAGACATATATAACGTTAATTCCAAAAGAAGATTCGGACCACCAATTAATACAAAATTATAGACCAATCTCTCTATTGAATGTGGATTATAAGATATTTATGTCTATACTGGCAGAAAGATTGAAAAAATATTAAATCAAATTATACACAGCGACCAAAATGGATGTCTGCCAAACAGGCAGACTAAAAATAACACCAGAATGGTTATAAGCATATTAGAGTAGTACGAGGCACATCCTGAAAAAGCAGGTGGCAATGGTCTTTCTTGATGCGCAAAAAGCATTCAATAACGTCAATTGGCAATTCATCATACCACAACTAAAAAGTATGAATTTTGGTGACAAGTTTATTAAAACAATTTTGGCAATTTACTCAATGCAAACGGCCAGTATAATACTAATGGTGATAGGAAAGAAACATTTAAAATCAACAAGGGATGTCTACTGTCACCCCAACTCTTTATACTTATGCTAGAGAACTTATTGGAGAATATTTGGAAAAATAAAGAAATTAAAGGGGCCTTAATGAGACAGGAGCATTATAAAGTACAGGCTTTCGCTGACGATATAGTATTTTTCTTGGAAGATCCTAAGGACACCGGACTAGAATAAAAGAAATAGAAGAATTTGGCAATGTTGTGGAGCTCAAAATAAAAATAAAACAAAGATATTGACCAAGAATTTAAAAGATAAAAAAAAGAATTGGAAGAAAAATTGGGAATGCAAATTATCAAAAAGATAAAATATTTAGGCATCTAGTTAACATCAAGATGCTCATCAATTAAAAAAGATAATTATGATAAATTAATGGCACAAATTAAAAAAGAATTGGAAATAGGGGAGAAATTACAATTATCATTAATGGGGAAAATCGCAGCTATTAAAATGTCCACGTTACCAAAAGTATTATATCTTTTTCAAATTATACCACTGAAATTAGATAAAAAATTTTTTGGAGAATTGAACAAAATAGTAATTAAATTTATTCGGGCAAAAAAAAAGCTAGGATAAAAATGAAACTATTATAGGACAAAAGAGAAAGTGGCTTTGGACTCCCTGACTGGGAAATGTACTGTCAGGCAGCAGCCATGGTATGGATCAAGGAATGGATCAGTCTGGAAAACAGAAGAATATTCTTGATAGGGAAAAAATGTGGGGACTAAATTACAAATCAACTATGTCCACAGCTCCACAGCATACAGGGAAAATCTATATAAAATGTTTTATAGGTGGCATCTTCCTCCTGCTAGATTAGCAAAAATGTTCAACCTAAGCCCAAGCTGTTGGAAATGTAAAAAGGAAAAATGTACATATTTTCATATGTGGTGGACCTGCCCAGTGGTCAAGAAATTTTGGAATGTAATTTAATTGTGGCTAGAAGAAATAACTAAACAGAAAATTGACTCAAACCAGAACTATTTATATTAGGTGTAATAACAGAGAAATATAATAAAAAAGATAAATACATTATGCTACTTATCTTAACAGCTGCTAGGATTTCTTATGCACAATTTTGGAAGCAGGAAAATGTACCATCAGAGGATGTTGTTATAAAAAAAAATTTAGACTGTGCAGAGATGGACAGACTAACAATGAA
>AZIM01006260.1:19485-30482 GCA_000516915.1 Ophiophagus hannah | reverse complement strand
AGTGTGATATTACCAGAGAAAAAGCTACGTAGGATTAAGTTAACAACTCTTAATGCCTTTTTGGCTCTGTAGTTATATATGTATCTATGTCCCTTCTGACTTGACCAGTTAGAAGGGACATAGATCTAATTCAAATGTTGTTGCATTTACAGTCCCAAGGACATTGTCCACTGTCCTTATTGGGTCCAATAGGATCAGACTGTGACCAAATAACCAGATATGTCCACTCCTAAGGCATCTCCAAAGGACTTCCAAAGACCTCCAACTGGGAATGGATCTGAGTGATTTTATCTGCCAAATGAACAGAAAATTCCTTGGGGGAGCTCAAAAGATGAACCTCCACCCCCCCTTACCCAGGAGGGTCCAAGTAATCCTCAACATGGGTGACATTTTGCAAATATAATAATAACAGAGAAACATCAACATTTTAGTGTTCTTAACATCATGAGACAAATCTAAATAGTGGCTCCAGCTCATGCTTAGTCAGATTCATCCCTTGTTTTCTTGTAGCAGTGCTCTAGATGCCTCTTGATCATTTTCAACAACCGTATAAATCAGGTGTGTCAAACTCAATTTCATTGAGGGATGCATCAGGGTTGTGTTTGATCTGGGAGGGCTGGGGGGGGCATGACCAGCTCAATGTCACTCATGTTAGGGGCGCCTGTAGTGGCTTGAATGCTCTGCCAGCCAAAACAGGCTCCTGAGCTCTGTTTTTGCCTGCAGCGGCCTCCTACAACCCTGTGCCAGTGAAAACAGAGCTCAGGAGGGCTGCCTGCAGTCCTCACAAACTCCATTTTTGCTGGCACAGGAACCAAAGGTCGATCCTTCACTGCTTCCAGGGCAGCTCCATGCTCCAGATCTAAGCATGTCACAGCTGGATCTGGCCCTCGGGCCTTGAGTTTGACACCCCTGCTATAAATCATGGGGAATACCAGGAAGAATGAGCCAAGAGATTGACATGGACATAGGCAGGCACCATCCTATTGAAGGCTTTAGCTGCCTTCCTATTCTGGACAATGGCCAGGACAGGGAAAGCCCCTGGAAACCTGTCAGTTACTGGGAATAGACCAATCTAATATGTCCAATCTCCTTGGAGAGGGACAGCTCAAAGCAATCTCAAAGTCATGAGGGTATGTAATCTAACCATATTTTTAATGGATTGCTGTGTTCTACCTTGCTGTGTTCTACCTAGAGTCATCTGGTGGCCATATAAGTCAAAGAAAGAGAGAAAGAGAAAGAGAAAGAGNAAAGAAAGAAAGAAAGAAAGAAAATTTCAGACTTATTTTTTCCATAATCTTTTATTTAGTATTCACCTCCCTCCCTGTCTCTTTCTTTCTATGCCATCAAAAGACACATAAACATAAATAATATCTATAGATTATAAAAAAGAGTCAATGAAACAAAAAGGAAACAAAAAAAGAGACTCAAGCACCTCTTCACCAGCAATCAGCATCCACATCAGCATAGACTAACTCCAAGGTTAACATCAGGCCAGCAGTCAAGTAAACAATACCCCAATCAAGAAACTGCCAAACAGCCAACAATAAACAGTCCAACCAAAGAATCTCTAAGACCAGCACCACCAACACTGACAGGGCAAACCACCAGAGTATAAACTGACTAGCACTGGTGATGTTATACCTAGTTTGGGAAATGAAATGTCTGCAAGAAAACAAGGAAGCTCAGAGGGCATAAAGGACACATCTTTCTCTCTGCAACTCTATAAACCTCACTGAACTGACAGAAAATGATTCACCCAAATTCACCCACTTAGTGAACTTTCTTGTTGAGGGCAGACTTGAATGAGGTCTTCTCAACTCCAGTCTAACAGTGTAATTAGATCACACTGGCTCTAATTTTCAGATTATAGAATATGTACAAAGATAGTCATACAACTAGAGATTGACTTGTTGAACTTGTTCATAAAAACATTCATTGCTACTTGGCTAGGTCACTTAGCTAATGCAGCTCTTGATAAGAGCCTGGCAATAGTGAGATGACACATTGTGTAAATTCTGTAACTAATGATTTCTCCCCTCTCCTGTTAATCTTGCAATCTGACCAAGATGTTGGGATGATATCAGTCAATTATTAAATGATCCTGAGATGATTGCATGAGTCTTTATGACCTGAGGACAGACTGTCAATGGCTGAACACAATAGTTCCTCTCCTTCCACTCCACCTTCTTGTTTTTCTTTGTGGCATGATTACTATACAACTGCCATTCGCTGTCTGTCGGAGTTCCAAAAAAGCAGATTGGAAGGCCCGGATTTGGAACAGAACAAATTCAGATGCATCTGCTTTTCCCTAGATAACTTAAAACCTGTTTCTAATTACCAAACCCTTTCTTTGGAATTTGGAGTTTTGCCAGATTCAGTACAACGTCCTATTTTATATACCTGTTGTTCATACTTTATGACATTTTATGGCAGAAATAGCTTGCGCTCAAGAGTATTTGGAAATTGGTGCATATGGTATCTTTTCCTATCAATCTCCAACAAACCAACGTATGTATTTCTGAGTGCAAAATAACACTGGCAGACAGAGGTTTATATATTTTAAAATATGTATGCATCAGACCAACAGGTGATATGTACTTGTGAAACTGCTACACAACTAGCTTTTGTCTTGCAAATGTTTAATTCTCAGTGCAACATGAATAATCCTCAGTGGCAAAAAAAAACAATAACTAGTAAGAAGAGTTAATTTGGTCTAGTTGTGACAGCACTAGGCTAGAAACCAGGAGACTGTGAGTTTTAGTGCCGTCTTAAGGATAAAAAATAGTTGGGTGACCTTGGTCCCATCAATCTTTCTCAACTCAACCCAACTTAACTTACAGGGTTGTTTGTGGGGAAAAAATATGAGGAAGGAAGGAATATTAGGAATGTTTTCCTGACTTATTTATAAAAACAAGAAAGGAAGAATATAAGTAAACAAATAAAAATAAAGATGGATAGAAGAATTTAAAAAATGAGAAAGCAAAAATTCGATAAGATTTCTGGTGGTATCTTCAGGCTTTCTTTTTCTTCATAGTACATTATAAAATATACATTTGTTCCACATATACATTCCCCATTTTCTGCTTTTGTTTATTTTACATCTATGTACTTTTTTAAAAAATGTAAATGGTTATAACACACACACACACATTACACTTTATTGTATTTTATACTTTATTCATTTTACTTTAATTTACTTTATTATATTATGAAGTACCTGAAGAATTATTGCTATGATGCTTGAGTGATATATTCTCACTCCTTAATTGTCTTTGATTGCCACAAGTACAATTGCTGGGGATTTGGATTGTTTGCATGTATTCATCCATAAATCCATTTAAACTGATTTTTGTATTAATCAAAGACATGGATATTTCTACTTAAATATGCATACTTATACATTTTAAAAAAAAACCTAACTCAAGTTGGTTTAGGCTCTGGGTGAGTAGTTTGCACAAATCTGTCTTGTGCACCAGCAGTGCCTGTTTATGGATCACCATCACTTATAGCTCAGTAACTTCTTGACAGTATTACTACATTGTGATCAACTTGGCAGTCCTAAAGGTGCCTTTCAAAAGGCAACTGCACTTTCTTGGCTTTTCCTTGAAAGCATATTGCTTCTCATCCACGGAGCTTCTATGGTTCTCTGAAAAACTGAATTTGGGGGGGCGGGGGCAAGAAAGTCCAGTTGCCTTTTGAAAAACACTTTGGGAGTACCATAACTGGATGATTGAGAATCTCCATAGAGGTCTACTTGGCACTTCCCTTGAAGAGTACTCAAAAGCTTTAGATGGTCCAGAATGACCAGTATAGTAGTCTTATTAGTTTTATTATTATTATTAGTTATCTGCTACAATGTCCTACCTGTCAGTGACTACTTCAGCTTCATCCACAACAATACCTGAACACACAATAGATACAAACTTAAGGTAAACCGCTCCAAACTAGATTGCAGAAAATATGACTTCAGCAACAGAGTTGTCAATGCCTGGAATGCACTACCTGACTCTGTGGTTTCTTCCCCAAACTCCAAAACTTTAGCCTTAGACTTCAACCTCTACTGTTGACCTCACCCCATTCCTAAGAGGTCTGTAAGGGGTGTGCATAAGCACACCAACGTACCTACCATCCCTGTCCTAATGTCCCTTTTTATTTGTACCCATTTCATTTGTACCCATTTCAATCATAATCATGTTCTAATTCTAATTATATGTCATTTTGGGCACACCAAGTTTTACCCAGGCTATAATGCTGTTACATCATCTGTAATACCTCCCAGAATGTCCCCTGCTGGTTCACAGTATCAACTTAAAATCTCTGCATGACACAACATGTGAGACCACGTTCCCCAAGGGTTTCTACTTGTCCCATCTAAGAATAGGTGTATTCCTGATCTTCTTTATCAAGCAGTGTCATCTGGTGGGATCTTGGAGATATGCCTTCACAGTTGTGGTCCCTGCCTTAGAGAACAGACTCCCCCCATATATCCAGAGGGTCTGACCTTCTTTGCCTCCAAGAAGACCTCATTCTTCTCCCAGTTCCATTGCCAGGATGTTTGTTGAGTCCAATATAGATGCGGTTAAATCTGTAGTTTGCTATGGTGCCTTGGTTAATGTATTATGATTATTCTCTAATTTTGTTTTTGTGCTTGTGTTTTGAGGGTTCTTGTAATACATTTTTGTGGTTTATTATAAGCCACCCAGGATTTTGTATTTAAGATGGGTGGCCATATAAAATTTTGAAATAAAGGAAGTGAGCATGAAGATGAAGATAATGGTGACAATGTTGATGATGTCAGGAAGAAAAATTAGAGAACTCACCCCAAGTTTTGAGACAGCAATTAAACCCAATGATCTTTAATTTGTGTTCATGTTGTTGTTAGTTGGGAAGTCATTTCTGACCCATCGTAACCCCATGGACAACATTCCTCCAGGCCTTCCTGTCCTCTACCATCCTCCAGAGTCCATTTAAGCTTTGTGTTCATTGTTATGGTCAAAAGACCAACATACTTTACAAAATTCCAAAGAAAACCCACTGTTTAAAGCCACATTTTTAAAAAAACCACATGCTTATAACCTGGATCAGAGAACAAAAGTTAAAAGGGAACACAGGGGTTTACTTTATGTTTACTTTAGCTTTGCCACTTAGCTTTCTGTGTGTTCCTCTATTTAAAACAGCAACAAAATGCCTTTTCTTATCCTTTTGCTAACTGAAGTGTGTCTCCTTCCATTAGCAGAGAAGAGATAGCTCATAGCAGAGGAAAGTTCTTTTATTAAAATCACAAAGTATCCCTTTATTGCACAGTAAATAGTTTCATTCACACAACCAAACTCATGGCACAATGATTTTTCAAAATTCTAGCCATTGCTTATTATTATAATGGAAATCAAATACATTTAGCACTTTCAAGACCTCTACCCTACACAGTTTGCATTAATCACAAACTACAACCACCACCTAAAAATGAATGTGATGATTCCTTCCAAAATCATCAGTTTCTTTTACTAGACTAAACTAAATTTGTTTTTTCTGGAGATAATATACAGGGATCCTAAAATATAGGAAGAAAATACAGATTTCCACTTTGCCTGAAGCTTGAGAACATCCAATAGATTTTTTCCCCTGACTTTGTCAACCTCTTTTGTTCCAAAAGCCAGGAACCTGCCCCTTTCTTGTCTAGATGAATTATCTTCTTTCCCAGCTGACATCCAAAGGGAATTTTGTTTGGATGATATCATTCCTTTGACTTCTGTGTTTCTTCCTATGTCTCCCTAGGCTAAGCTCTAGATAATGACATGTGTGGTGTGTGATTAGAAAGCAGTATTTCTCCCTGTCTCACAATATAGATTCTGGAGCCTTAAGGGCTTTACAGTTCATAATAGATTGCAAGGTATGCTTTAGATTAAAAACTTTTAATTCAGGCAATGACTCCTTTATAGAATCCCTTAAATAATTCTTCTCCTTTTAGCCTGTTGCTATTTTAAAGAAGATAGGAAGTAATCACAGTCTATCTGTTTGCTTCCCCTGTCCATCTGGAATCATCTCTTCTGGCTCATATTAAGCAGAAGAACTGCTGGTGGAAAGCCAGCCTCTGATAACTCCTATTTTAAAAAGCAACATCACTATGACTCAATGAGCAGATAGGAAGTTTTCTTCTCATTGAAGAAAAGCAAAATAACAATAATAGTGGAAAAAATTCCATGCACCGGCCAAGAGGCTTTGTCAACCAATGGTCTCTCCTGCCCTGGCACATACTTTTGTCCTCTTATTTAAAATGACTGCTTGTGCCCTTCAGATGTATTGGGATTGCAATTCCAGCTGAACAATTTGGTAACTGTAGTCCCAATATATCTGAACAATGATAGTTTGAGAAAGACTGCATTCAGGTGTGAATCAACTCAGATATGGTGAGAAAGTCTAAAGCACTATATAAAGCAGTAACAGCCTTGTGAAAGTCTGAGCCAAAACTGGTTAGAATAGAGGTGGTTTATTCCCCCTGTGTTCAATTCCTTTGTTATTTCACAGCACACTGCAGTTACAAAAAAAAGAAAAGTGACAGATTTCTGTTATTCAGGTTCAAAAAACAGTCTCACAAGAGTTTTGCGCAAGGCAAAATTAATCTCAGTAGAATATAGTCTGAAGTATAACTGAAGTTTTGTCAGAGTTCTTGAAACATAACTTTTCCTGTCACTGTATTCCAAAATTTCTCACTTTCTCAAAAATGTTGCCTTTCTTAAGGATGCTCAAGGTTCTTATATACTGTATGTATGTCTTTCTGCATTCTGATATTTTATTATGGACTAGAAAATGTTACACTCATCTCTAACCCATCCAGTCTTTCACACTTGTTTTGCTATACCATGACAGTTTTATTGGATGAGAAAAAGAAAAGAACACCACCACAGCCCACAAACTGTTGGATGTCTTTTCTTTTTATAATTTAAATTGTATTCAAGTTATATTATAATTTAAAGTGTTTATATGGAATCATGACCTTCCATTACATTGTTTAGTCAGGTATTTGTTTGTTTGTTTGTTTGTTTGCTACAGAAAATACAAAGACAAGGAACTTTACAAATACTGTACATTTGTATTTTGTTGGCACATTGATGTTATTTGAAAGCAATAGGCACAATTTGTTGCTGAATTCTACTAACTGGAACAATGAGATTTTTTTCTCTGTGTGTATGGGTGGGTGTGCATGTGCCTACTTTTCAATCAGAATGGAATGCAATTGCCTGGAAAAGTCCCTGCAGATTTTTTTGGCAAGTTTTTTTTTAAAGGAGTTTGTTCTTACCTTCTTCCTAGGACTGAGGGAAAGTCACTGGCTCAGGGTTGCCCAGATGGCTTTACTGTATATCTAATACAGGACTAGCACTTACAGTCTCCCAGTTTTTTGATACCAGTGCCTTCAACACTAAAGTAATTTTAATAAGCATTTAACTGGATGCAAAATGGCTCCTGTATATTGCTTCCTAGATTGAAGAATGAAGCTGAAACAGTAGAGCTGAGAATAATTTCATCTGAAAAATAAGAGCAGGGAATATGCCAATTTGAAAGCAGTTTAGAATCTCTGGGTTCTATAGTGACAGCTGTACTGGAAAGCTGAACTGATTTCTATATTCTTATTTCTATATTCTTACTTCTAGTGATAATACCATAAAGAGTTCTGTTTTGTTTCATTTTTTGAGATGCTGAACTCCCACCATTTGGAGGGAATTCTTGCCTCACTTTTCTTCCAGACTCCTGAGCTATCCTAGCTTGATGGCCTTGCAGTTCCCTAGTGGACCAGGCACCAACATCAATGGAGAAACACCAAGAATTTCATCTACTGTAAGGCCACCATTTCAGCTAGGTTAAGTTATAATGTGCACAGCATCACACTACTAATTTCTACTCATTTTTTGTGCAGGATAGGAAAGAGGATGACTTGTCATGCAGTATCTACAGCATTCTCTGCACCTTTGGCATTTAGTCATGCCGGCCACATGACCACAGAGACATCTTCAGACAGTGTTGGCTCTTCAGCTTTGTAGGGAGATGAGCACTGCCCCCTAGAGCCAGAAACAACTAGCACGTATGTGTGAGGGGAACCTTTACCTTATCTACAGCAGCAACTTGGGTGAAGCTTTATTTCTCCGCATTTCAGATTAGGAGGACAAGTAAAGAGAATAATAGATTATCTTCAAACTACCATTAAGGAGTTGAGAAAATACTGTGGTGTGGAAAGGTCCTAGATAGGTGTAACAATTCTGTCACCGTCACACCCCTGCCTAAAGAGTATTTTGATTTTAAGAGAGCAAAATTCCAAAATGCTACTGTAGCAATTTTATATTAATATTGCTGATTTCTCTACAAATTATGAAGTAAAACTGATATACTGGGAAAAACAGTTTTGTGAAAAAATGATTTTAAGGCTCTGATTTTCATTCATTTATAGTTAATCAGGAATTATTTTGCTAAACAACAAACAAACCGTGTATTTTACTGTGAGTCTTGTATTAACATAATAAAGATCTGATCACTTTTGTGGAGTGAGGGATTTCCAGAATTAAAATTTAGAAGGGTTTGGTTGATGCTATAACCATTCTCTTAGATTTTCTTCTAGATGTTTATTTATCTTTGGTTTATTGGTGATTTGATGTGTTTCCCTTCCCATATTCAGAGATTTTCCATTGTTCTTAATGGGTGTTCTTGGCATTTATTATATGAAATCCTAATAAATACTCATTAAGAAGTAGCAACATATTAATTCATTGTACTGCTGAGCTAGAAGGTTTTTTTTTTCTTAATTGAAATAATAAACTATGCCAACCTCAGACATGGTGAGCACACATCATGATTTGGGGACATATTGAGTTGAAGAAGCTTACCTCAGGACATTTTGGTAAGAGATGAGCAGACTGTGCCTGAGAGTGGGGTAAAATGCATCATCAGTTTGGAATTGCTGCACATCACAAGGCACACAAGTCCAATTCTCCATGAATCCTGTTGTCTAGCACCAATTTGGCTTGACCATTAGTAGATCAGATTCTTTAGCATAGGTATCATGTAATAAACTTTTAGTGCTTTGAACTCAACTCCTGTCCCTGGTTACTTGTGCCTGACAATCTGCATGCAAGCAGTATGTCTCTTCACCATCAATTGTTACCAGCAATGGGGATGCTTGTGTTGGAGAATTTTTCCAAGTAGGCACTAGCCCAATGCCAGGAGTGTAAGCATTTTCTTGCCAGATAAGAAAATATGGGTAAGCCATAGTGCAAACCCTTCACTGCCAGCAGAACTATATTTATACCATGTCTTTAACAATTTTATCTGAGTAGATTTGATCCTTAGGTTTTTAAAGTGCTTTTTCCTTTAAAGTTTCTCTCCCTAAAACTTTTTATTAATTAGAAAAATGTAAATACATAATCAAATATATAGGTAGCACTTTGCTGTTTCTAGTTTGATTTACTGCAACAAAGGGTATTGCCAATTTTATGTTATTGGCTAGATTTACAATTCTGATATCTCTGGATGCTATTATTTAACTCATTTTATTGATTGATTGATTGATTAACTGATTGATTTTGTGCCATCAAATCAAATTCAACTGCTACCCACCTCATAGATAGATCATCTCTATCATTATGTATCTTGAATCTGTTATTTCAAGTCTCCCAACAGTACACTCAATGGCATTATAATTTAATCTATTCACCTTGCTGCAGATCCTCCTTCTCCCTCCCTCTCTCCCTCCTTCCATCTTTCTCAGCACTAGAGCCTTTTGTAGAGAGCTGAGTCTTCACATAATGTATTCACAGTATAATATTTTGAACCTATTTTTGTGCCTCACTTGAGAAATCTGAGTTGATTGTTTGATGATCCCTCAGTTTGTTTTCTACTAGACGTTTAATTTTCTAGAATTCTCCTCTATCAAAAGTGTTCTTCCAATTTTTAATGGATGTCACCTGTTTTCCTTATAATTTAATTCTGTTGTAATTCAATTTATGATGCAAAACTTCTCTACAAATGGATATTTGGAACATTTTAATTATAGTAAGCACCTTCCCCCATTTCCCTCAGTATCTCTAATGACTTCACAATGCCTCTGTTGCTTGACATTTCCTCATACTTGCATAATATAATTCTAAACTGTTTAAATTTTACTTGATACATAATACCACTGCAATAAAATATCCCCAAAAATATTCTTTAATGGATTCATCAAATGAACGTATTGTTCTGAGCACCCTATAAATTGCTTTCTCACTATGTCCCCTTTTTTCATCAGACAAAAATGTTTCTATTAGAATCCTATAAGACCATAATGAATAGCCATCGCTCAAATCCAAGAGCTTTTTTTTTTTTAATTTCAGCATTCAAATGCAAGAAAAAAGGAGATATTACCAAATTCTATCTTCTTTATAAATTCAGACTTATCTCCTCAATTGTTTACTTCAAAGTGGCCAAATTTATCCAATCTGAAATAGCTCTGATTCCCATGTCCAAAATTATCTGTGTTGGTCATGCTGAAATAGCCACTGAGGGTTAAAGTCTGAAACATCTGGGCAGCACCATTTTACACTTACCCAAACTCATTGTACACATGTTGTACTCTGACAATAAAGGTAATAATGTTTATTAACTGGATCTTTAAAAGGATTCATACAGAAATCATTTTTGTGGAATGTCTTGTACTAGTTTCTTAATTCATAAATTATGTTCTGCGGGCACATAACTACTTGCAACTCTAGAGTTAGATAGAATAGTTAGATATTAACCTACTTTTTGTGTATCTAAAAAGAGCATTCTATATTGTTCTCAGTCCCACAAATAAAATTCCTTGGGGTAGCCCTATATGCATCATCCAACATCTACTGAAACTGTTATCAACCTCAGGACCTGAAATTAGTTTGAAATGCTGCTTTGAATTACAAGGTAGAAAAATGTGGGATACATATGCATAACAAATAATTCTAGAGTTATTTGTTTTCTTTTTCCTTCCTTCCTCCCTC
>AZIM01006252.1:28210-38421 GCA_000516915.1 Ophiophagus hannah | reverse complement strand
ATAACTATGTTTACCCTTATACTTATTATCTTGTAAGTGATTGACAAATCAAATCAAATCAAATAAATAAATAAATTCTTATTTGAGGAAAGGTAATTCGATTTTAAAATTTGTATCCGAAGAAAAATAATTTCAGTGAAATTCTCAGCCACCCATGAGTGAGCAAGGATCAGTCATTGTTTCCCTGTGCCTTCAAGATTGTAGCAAGAATGCATGTTGGTAAGGAAGAAAGGGTCTTTTAAAATACCAATAGTGATTTTTAAAGGCTCTATCCAGGTGTTTAATTATTTCTACAATTATTTTTGTATGTATGCTATATTTTTCCCTTTTCTTTTTAAGTTTTCTTATATAATTCTTTGGGACATTTGATGATGGATGGATGGATTATTCAGTGCTTCAGAGGAGAAGATTAGAATATAACATTGCAAAGTTGAATAAAGTACAGATGCCATATTGTGTGTTAAGGAAGTACCAACAGATCCTGTTCAATAAAGAGGATTAAAGGACAGAGCTTGTTTTTTCTAGATTGATACCTCATGATCAAAGTCAAAATAAGATCAGGTCTCAGTCCATTTGATTTCTGTAGATGGAATAGAGCAACCTATTGATCAACATAGGCAACTTAAAATAATCCATATGATAGGTAATCACATTGCCAGAATCTACAGCGTAAATCGTCTATTGATACATGTGATCCTAGGTGTAGAAATTTGGTTATTATTTGTTCCCAATCCCATACATTAGTGGTAAGGATTAGGACCTTGAAGGAACAAAGCTAGCAACCAAATTGAGAGCAAAAGAAACTGTCAAAAACCTTTAAAATGGGCATGCAAAAAGAAAACATGGATGAGCATTAAGAAAACTGTACTATTAAAGTGGAATTTAGGTGATATGACAAAATTTATTTGTCATGGCAGATTTCAATATGTTTCAATGAAGTTGTGGTCTTTTATTAAATCAATATTTTCTAAAGAGGAAATATACCAAGTCAGGATTCAGGTGAACTATCAATAGCATAGTCTGCTGGCAAATAATGTGTGATAGTGCCTTGAAAATGTGGGATTGGTTGTTTTTTTTAATATAATAGGTGAAATCACAAGAGCCTGAAAAGAGCAGATTGTATGACATATGTTTGATAAGTCCTATGAAAAAGTTTACTATTAAAATAAAAATATTAATCAGTGACTAGGTACCATAGCCTTGTTGCTTAAATGCAGAACTATTTTCTAAGTTTTCGTGTATCTATGTTAGCTTTCAAGCATTAGCACCATATATTTACAAGGCTAAGTATCATTTAAGATACTTGTTGAAAGTGTACAGATTTACTCTTGCTTTATTTACAATGTTGGATACCAATCACAATTTATATTTAAATTAATTATACTTTATTATTTCTTTTTAATTAAATTTCTTAATTTTTTAAAATGCAGGTTTAACGGTTATGCTGTCATCATACGAAGGAGTCACAGATATACACTCTTTTTTTGAATGGTGGAATGTGTTGTTTTTACTCTTTTAAAAATCACATCTGAGAAAGAGAGATGTTTCTTATTTTATTTTATTTATAAAACATAAAAGACTAACATATATAAGTTCGGAGTTTGCTTCTGAAGTACATTGTAGCAAAAATGGAAGGCAGTTGTAGTGTGAAATATATGACAGCTTTACAGGGCATAAGAAGCAGCTTTTTCTTTGTAATGGTGTAATTGCCTTAAACCCCACAATCATAATTGTTATCAAAAAATAATCCCAAGGAAAGGCTAATATAAGGTGAGCAGACTATTATGAGAGCTTTAATACACTCAATTTCTTGGAATGGGAAACGCAGGCCCTCAATCTCCCAGTGCTTTTAGTGTCAGTCAGAGAGCACTCCGTCATTTCAGTGCATCAAGCCTGCAGTATTGATTTTTCCACTGACTGAAGCAGCCATATAAGCATAAATTTTGCATGAGGCTTTCACTTTGTAGACTCTCCTTTGGTCAGATGACATATGATGTGAACATGAAGACTGGATAATAACAATGCATGATCAACCTGCAGGCATTAAAGCATGGGCGGTCGCAGCTTTGAAGGACAAAAGCTGGGGTGGCGTGATAGAAAACAGATATTTCCATCTTGGCAGAGGGCACTCATATACAGTTTCCATCTATCTCTCTATCCCCCTTTCGAGGGAAAATATATGAATGTATATTGTGAAATTGTGTGTATTATTGTGGTGAGTGAGTGAGTGAATATTTATCCCACCTTCCCCCCCCCACACACATAATCTCAGAATCCACTGCAGATGAAAATCCGTTTATTGCACAAGATTTTGCTACCCAAGATGTATCAAAGCCACAACTTCTATTTCCTATTTTACTATTTTTCCCAGTTTATGTGCATGTGCTGCTCTGCTTTTTGGCTTTTTGGCTTACTGCCATATCTTTTAAGTCAACCCTGGAGACTAAATAGTATACTGTGAGTACTACTTTACTCTAGTATCTGTGCTTTTTACTTTCTTTTCCTTTCCTTTTTTCTTTTTAAATCCTTATTCTGCCCTATGATAGTCAGGCAAGAGAAGTGAAATCACATCTTAAAAGCAATGTCCTGTTCATTCCATTTTGATACTTAGTGGTTTTCTCTTCTTGTTAATATTCCTTGACTTTCTGCTCTTCATTCATTGTTTAAGTATTCCATTTCAGAATCCACTCATCCGATTTTAACGTCATGTCACTGGATCAAGCAAGGAGTCTAAGTAATACAAACACTATAGTTTCCAGTAAGAATTGCAACAGTCCACTAACAACTGTTTCAAGAACATTAATTACTGCTGTTTGTAATATCATGGATTGAAACTTGTTCAAATTAAATTGAATTCACTTGAAAGAACATATATTGTAAGCAAACCCATCAATTCAGTTTTAGTCAGTAAAAAGATGAAAGCTATTCGGCTTTAAATAACAGTCAGAAGAAGAAGAAAATCACTGGAATGAATAATTACACGAATTTATTTTGCATTTTGCTAAACGTATTTTTATTATAACCACCATCTACTGTAGCTGAAGGAATATTTCAAATAGGCAAAGATATCCTAAACCATATTATAGCAATCTTCATATGCAGGTAAATATAATAGATAAATGATGAGTATTAATTCCAAGTGAATCAGAGATTATGAGTGAGATTTATCCACATGTACATGTTCTAAAGTGATAAATTGCTTAAGAGTGCTTGTTTCTTTTATTTTCCTTTATTTTACTACAGTTACACTACATCCGTGATGGTGAATCTATGGCACACATGCCAAAGGTGGCACGCAGAGCCCTGAGGGCATGCGAGCCATCACCCCAGCTCAGCTCCATCATGCAATATTGAAGGATATATTGTATATCTGGCTGATTCTAAAGAGTGAGGCTTAACAATTACCCAAACTATGCAATGAAAGCAATAGGTTAAAATAATTTAATTCTGATGACATTGTATGCAACAGAATTCTGTATTAGGACTCCCATTTAAATAGATGTGCCTAGGTAATAGAATGCTTTTGGTTTCCTTTTAATATAAACATTTTCCTAGTTACACAGAGTAGGAGCGCTAAATCTTACAAGCTTGAAGAAACATTTGTAATACAGTAATCACTTTATGGGAAAGTAACAACATGTTACTTTGAAGGGTGTGATCAGTCCCATTACACACATTTACAGAAAGACAAATAGGTCAAATTGTTTTTGCAATTACTTTTACTCCCATGTTTATTAGCATGTGTATTTCAGGGGGGGGGAATGCGTGGATATAATTTCCAAGAAAATTCTACGTTCCAGCCACTGACTTTTTATTTTCTAATAATACCTCTGGGCTGTATGTTGAATTCATACATATTCTTGAAACTAAAGTTGAGGTAATTGGCTTGGTAATATTGATTTTCCAAGCATGAATCCAGACGATCACCCTCAGTGGCCTCCTGTTCTTCATCTAGACCAAGCCTGAGACAGGTTTCTCAATTTCATGATGAGCTGTCAGTGTATTCAGATCCATACTCCCCTGCTCCTTCTCATGGTACCCAGTCTATTTCATCAGATATAGGTGAACAAAGAGAGAGGGACCTTTCAGAGGATGAAGGCCTGAATTCTGAGCATCCAGTAGTTTCAGGACTGTTCCACCAGCCCTATTTATGTCCCTCCTCTTCAAGGCCAAGAGTACCACAGGACAGGGGATGGATCTTGAACTTCCAGAGCCCGCAGGCGCATTGGATGATCCAAATGACCCTCTCTTCTCAGAGAGGACCTTAGCAGAAGACATCATTCCATCCCCAAAGATGTTCACAGTGGTGATCCTGGGTCTTAGAGACAGTCCGTTTTGGCCTGTCTCTAGAATTCCTCTCCATTCCCCCAAGGTTTTTCATTTGTGGCCCTACTTTTAGAGATGGGGCAAAATGGATCCTCATGAAATTTTATTCCATCCTCTTTGTCATCCCAAAGGCCTTGGGGGAATGGAGGGCAATCCTGGACCCTAGCATACTGGTGGTTCAAGATGCATTCTCACCAGTCTATTATGGATGGTGTTAAGGAGGATGGCTTCCTCACATCTATTGACTTAACGGAAGTTACCTACATGTCCCTATATTACCTGCCCACAGGCAGTACCTTAGATTCTTCTATAATAGCCAACATTTCCAATACAGGGCTTTGCCCTTTGGTCTCTCGTTGGCACCAGGAACTTTCACGAAACTAGCAGCCCATCTTAGGGCTATCCCAGTCAGAGTCCAGTGTTATCTGGATGACATCCTAGTCCAATCCTCTTCTGCTCCTCAGGCAGTGGAGGGCTTGAGCATCCAGGTGCTCCAGGAGCACGTGTTTTCTGTAAATAATGCCAAAAGCAATTTCTCTCCCATTAACCATTTGCTCCGCCTGGGAGCTGTAATAGACACCCTGGCGTGCAAGGTTTACCTACCCCAGGAGCGTCAGTTGAGCATAAAGAAATTGATTGCCCTTGTAAAATCAAAGCTCAGGGTCACCCTGGCTCTGTTTTCACAGCAAAATAGTTTCATGTATTGCCATAGGGCCCTGGGTGCACCTGCACACCAGGGCTCTCCAGTGGTTTCAAAGGGCAGGCAGGAGTAGTTTCCACTCCCAAGTTTGGGTCCCACCAGAAGTTATTAAGTCTTTTTGTTGGTGGTCTTCACAAGCCATTTCTTCGGGAACCCTATTCAAGGAAACTGCCTGGCTAATTCTGACCACTGATGCCAGCTTTTTTGGCTGGGGAGCTCATCTCCAATCCAGGATGATCCAGGGACAATGGTCTCAGGCCGACCTGGCTCATAACATTTATTGGTTAGAACTCAGAGCAGTCCATCTGCCCCTGAAAAAAATCCAGGACATTGTATCAGACAATTATGTTCTGGTCCTAACAGACAATCTGACCACTAAGGTGCATGTAAATCGCCAAGGGGGAACCCATTCTAGACCCCTGATGCTGGAGGCAGAACAACTGTGTCTCTGGGTGGAGAGAAACCAGGTCTCGCTCAGAGAAGAGCACATTTCTTGTGTATCCAACATTCAAGCAGACTGGCTTAGTAGAGCCACAATAGATCACATAGAGTGGCATCTGCACCCCACTTTATTTCCGGAGCTGTCGGAGCGCTTCGGACAACCAGCAGTTGACCTCTTCACCTCTCAGAACAAAGCACAACTCCCAAGATTCTTCTCCAGGTTTGCAGTTCTGGGGTGGAGGGGACGGATGCCTTATGCAGCCCTTGGCCTGGGGACTCCTTCATGCATTTCCCCCACTGCCCCTTATCCTGAGGGTGATACAGAAACTATTGGGGAAAAGGGCAGAGCTTCTACTTATCAGTCCTCACTGGTCCAGACAGCCATGGTTTGCTGACTTGGTAAGCCTCTTGGTGACCAGCCCTTGGAGGATGCCGATGGACAGAGTATCCCTCAGCCAGGGACCTTTGTTACATCCAGACCCCCAGTGGTTTCAGTTGACTGCTTGGAGATTGAGCAGGGATCTCTGATCCGGGACCATTACTCCTCCAAGGTGATACAAACTATCCAGGCATCCAGGAGGCCTTCCACCAATCGCATTTACGACACAACCTAGAGGGCATTCTATGCTTGGTACTCCTGATCTGGGTTAGATCCTGCAGTGGTGTCAGTTGCACAGACTTTCTCCAAGAGGGACTGGACAAGGGCCTGTTGCCCAACATGTTACGATGGCAAGTGGTGGCCCTTTCTTCTGTACTTTCCTTGGGAGTCCTTGAGTCCCTATCCTGATATCCAACCATCTGCAGATTCATTAAAGGGGCCAAGAATCCTCGGCCTCCAATGGTTCATCGGTACCCCACATGGGACGTCTCTTTTTTAAAATAAATTTTATTGTTCTTTTACATTTTAAAAAACAAAATTGATCATGACATTAACAGCACTGTAGCATCATTATTATACATATCCATCTCTTGTAAATATTTACATTAATATACAATACCGTACAATTATATACCTTTATCTATAGTTTTCTTATCTTAAATTTATTTCCTATTTTCTAGCCAATTATACCACATATCCTAAATTTCATGATATTCAGACTCTTCTTTATCTTTTAATTTTAGAGTCAATCTATCCATTTTGGCACAGTCCAAGATTTTTTTAATTATCAATTCCTCAGAGGAGATGTTGCTATGCTTCCAGCATTGTGCATACATTGTTCTTGCTGCAGTTAATAAGTGTAATAAAATATATTTAATCTTTTTCTTGTATTTCTTTTTAAATATTCCTAACATGAATAGCTCAGGTTCAAATTCTTTTACTATTTCTTGTAACCAATGTCTAATTTTTGTCCAGTATCTTCGGGCTTTGCGACAAAATCACCACATGTGGTAGAAAGTGCCTTGTGCTTTTTTACACTTCCAGCATGCCGGGTTCATGTTGGATACATTTTTGCTAATCTCATTGGGGGTAGGTGCCATCGGTAGAACATCTTATAGATATTTTCTTTATAGGCTGATGATCTTGTTAATTTGTAATTCCAATTCCATTTTTCCCCCCAGTCTGATAGATCTATATTATGTCCTATATTTTTGGCCCATGCTATCATACAGCCTTTCATTATTTCTTCTTCCAAATCAACTTCTAATAAATATTTATATAGTTTGGTTGTACATTTCTCCTCAGGGCCTGTTAGAATTTTATCTAATTGTTGCAATTCTGTATAAATTCCGTAATCTTCTATATCTTTTTTATATCTATTTTGCAGTTGGAGGTACAGCCACCAGTCTATGAATATTCCTTGTTCTTTGAGTTCTTGGTTTGATTTTAACTTTCCTTGATTGTCTAATCCTTTCTTATATTTTGCCATTTTACCTATATCCAAATTATTGGGATGTACCATGGCTTCCATTGTGGATAGTCATATCAGAATTTTCATGTAATGTCTCTTCCTAATTTTGTTTCAGGTTTGTATCAGGAAATCTATTATGCAATGTCTATGAAAATAGGCTTGTTTCTTAATTTCCTTTTCCCATAAGAAGACATGCCATCCTCTTTGTAAATCATGGCCCTCCAGGCTTAAAATCCTTTTATTATTTAAGTTGACCCATTCTTTAATCCAAGTCAAAGCTGCTGCCTTATAGTAAAGCTCCCAATCTAGGAGTCCAAAGCCGCTTCTACTTCTATCCTGTAACACTTTCAAATTTATTCTGGGTTTTTCCCTAACCATATGAATTTTGCCATTATCTTATTCATATATGTAAAAAAAAATCTCTAATTTTATGAGGATTGTTTGAAATAAGTATAAAAATTTAGGTAAAATATTTTGATCACCGCAATTCTCCCTAATAATGATAATTGTAGCTTCCCCCATAATTCCAAATCTATCTTTCTTTGTTGTAGAAGTTTCATATAGTTATTTTCTTTTATTGTTATACATTTTGCAGTTAGCCATATTTCTAGATATTTAATTTTCTTTGTTGTTTGAAGTCCCATTATTCTTTCTAATTCTTTTTTCTGTTCTTCTGTCAAATTCTTAGTTAACATTTTAGTCTTTTGTCTATTGATTTTAAGACCTGATACTTCTCCATATTTTTCTAATTCTTGAATTAAAGTATTTCCAGTCTCTACAGGATCTTCAATAAAAAAATACCAGTTCGTCTGCAAAAGCATGAAGTTTGTATTCCTCCTTTTAAACTCTAGCTCCTTTTATATCCACATTCTGTCTGATCTGGATTAATAAAATTTCTAGCGTCAGGATGAAAAGTAGAGGCAACAGTGGATAGCTCTGTCTTACTCTCATTATTTTAAAAGTCTCTGTATTCTCACTGTTTAATAAAATGCTTGCCTTTTGTGTAGAATATATCACCTTTATCATATTCTCAGATTTATGTCCTAAATTCATATTTTTAATTTGTTGCATCATAAATTGCCAATTCAGATTGTCAAATGCTTTTGGCAGATCCAGAAAAACAATTTCCATTTGTTTTCCTGGATGGGCCTTGTAATATTCCAAAATAACCAATACAATTCTTGTGTTGTTTCTAATTTGCCTTGATGGGAGAAACCCATTTTGATCTGAATGTATGTATTCATTTAATAATCTTTTCAATCTATCTGCTATTATAGTTGTAAATGTTTTGTAATCTGCATTCAGCAATGATATCAGCCTTTAATTTTGAATTTGTCTGCTGTCCGTACCCTGTTTTGGTATTAGTGAAATATATGCTTCCCTCCATGAACCCGGCAATTTGGCTTCTGTCAATACCTCATTGTACAGTTCTAGCATTAGTGGTTCAATCTGTTCACCCATCTTCTTATATAATTCTCCTGGGAGCCCATCTGAACCTGGGGTTTTATTATTTTTCTGCTTTTTGATTGTTTCAGTTCTATCATTGATATTTCTTTGGATAAAATCTCCCTCATTTCTTCTTTTATTGGTGGAATCCCTTCATCTTTTAAATAGTCTATTATTTTCTCTTCCACTATTTCCTCATTTTTATACAGGCCCTTTGTTTCCTTGCCATCATATGTTGAAATTCCCCATTTTCATCCTGAAGTTGGGGTATTATCCTCTTCTCTCTCTCTCTTTTTAATCTGTGAGATAACCATCTCCCGGACTTATTCGCTTATTCAAAGAAGTTTTGTTTTACTGCTTTTAAGTTCTTTGCCATTTCTTCTTGTTCTAAAATATTAAGTTTATGTTTAGTTAAAGTCAATTCCCCTTTAATTTTAGTATTCTGTGGTGTTCTCTGTAGTTGGGTTTCTAGATTTTTAATTTCTTCTTGTAAAGTATTCTGTTGCTTCCACTTCTCTTTATTTCTATTTGATGTGTATGATATTATAAGTCCATGTGAATAAGCCTTCATGGTGTCCCAAAGATTTTGTATTAATGTGTGTTGTTTGGTGTTCTCTTTGAAAAATAGTCCCAGTTCCTTCCTAAATTTTTGGGTGAATTCTTTTTCTTTTATTATTTGTGGATTTAAAGTCCATCTTCTTGTTGTTTTTTGTTGGCCTCTCCAAACTATTTTAAGTGGGTTGTGATGTGCCCAAGTGTTCGGTAGTATTTGAATCTTCTCCACTTCTTTTCCTACCTTCCCATTCATCCAGGCCATATCAATCTGGGACCATGATTGGTGTGGGTTTGAGTAAAAAGTGAATTGTTTTTTATCTAAGTTCAAATGTCTCCATACATCTATTAAATTCAATTCTGCTATCATCTCAAAACATGTTTTTGGTAATATTTTCTTTTTCTTTCTAATTTTCTTATCACTCACATAGTCCTTTTTACTGTCCACTATTGCATTGTAGTCTCCTACTATGCAGATGTTTCTCTGTCCAGTTTCTATAATTCTTTCATGTAACTTTTTATAAAAATCTTTTTGATTTTCTTTAGGTGCATATATTGCCACTAATAATACTGGCTTCTGGGCTACCCATATTTCAGTCATTAGTATTCTTCCTTTGGGGTCCATATAGATCAAAATAGTTTTTATCTCTTCCTAACATATATAGCTATTCCTTTCCCCCCATCTGCTAATGCTGTATATAATTTTCCTAATTTGGGATATTATAGGTATTTTTCATCTTGCTTTTTGATGTGTGATCTTGCAAGCAAATTATATCTACTTTTAATTTAGTTAATTTCACCAATATTCTTTTTCTCTTGGTCACCAAGTTTAATATATTTATATTTATTGCTAATAGTTTAATTTAATAATGCGGCCGCGCGGGTTGTGATGGGAG
>AZIM01006248.1:36255-50178 GCA_000516915.1 Ophiophagus hannah | reverse complement strand
AGTTGTTAAGTGAATTTTGCTCCATTTTATTACCTTTCTTGCCACAGTAAAGTGAATCATGCAGTTGTTATGTTAGTAATATGGTGTTAAGTGAATCTGGATTTCCTATTGATTTTATTTGTCAGAAAGTCACCAACCTGGGACTCTGCAACTGTCATAAATTGGATTGCCAAGCATCCAAATTTTGATTACATGACTATGGGGATGCTGCAATGATTGTAAGTGTGAAAAATGGTCAAAAGTCACTTTTTTCATTGTTGTTCTAACTGAAAGGTCACTAAATGAATTATTGTAAGTCAAGGGCTACCTGTATAACAATGAGTCTCTATGTAATATACATTACTATAGGTAATCCTTGACCTATGACTACAATTGAGTCCAAAATTTCTGTTGCTATGTTAAGTGAATTTTGTGCCATTTTACAACATTACTTGCCACAATTGTTAAGTGAATCACTGTAGTTGTTAAGTTAGTAATATGGTTGCTAAGTGAATCTGGCTTCTGCATTGACTTTGCTTGTAAGGTCACAAAGGGTGATCTCATTATCCCCAGACACTGCAATTGTCATAAATATGAGTCAGTTGCCATGCACCTGAATTTTGATCACATGATCATGGAGATGCTGCAACAGTCATAAGTGTAAAACAATGGTCATAAGTCACTTTTTTCAATACTGTTATAACTTTGAACAGTCACTAAATGAAGTGTTGTAACTCAAGAACTACCTGTATAGAGATGCATCAATTAGCTGTGCAAGTATAAATCTAAAATATTACAATATATGAGGTGAAAATATGTAGTATCAAGATAGGTAATGTGTAATAAACCTAAAGTGATGAACAGAAAAGATGGGTCATTTCTGTATAGATTTATGACTTATTGGGATCTGTAGCCTCTTTAATATGACAAAAATATTTATAAATATGTACACTCTCAATTAGTTTTTGAGAGATATTATTTGTTTTTTTTAATTCTTTAATTAATGTTGTAAATCTTTTGTTGATGATGTACCTCCACCCCATCACCACCATATCTCTCTTTGTGTCTCTTTGAGCCAGTCTGCAGAAGTCTATGCAATTTTTAGCAAGATTTTTATAGTTTAAATTTAATTGAAGATACAACTATTTCAATCTAAAACAGAGAGAGATAACAAATTTACTGGATAGACATACAACTAACCCATGTATCTTTCAATCATGTCCTCAAGCTGATGGAAAGAATTGGCAATAAAGCAATTTCAGGCAGCATGTAGTCAGCATTCACTGAAATAACAGTTTTCCTGTTGCTCACAGACAGCAATAATAACTAAGATAGTAGCAGTGGTTAAGCACCTCAATTTCAGGAATTAGGACTACTGAATATAAACTCAGGCCTGTACAGATGAGGTAAAATGTTAGTCTTTCAAATAAGAGTACAAAAATGGGTTTTCATAAAAATGTAATTATTTATGTTGTCATTTTTTAACTTCATAGATAACAATCACATCTAAGGTTCTTATTGTGGTTGGATCTGGTGCATCTGATTTGCTCCTTTGTGCTTTTTTTAGCATCAAGGCTTAGAATACAAATTTGTGTGGATAAGTCTTCATCATCTTCAAAGGAAGATAATTAAATTATTGATCCCTTAAAAGCAAAAGTTAGAATATTTTCTACATGTGATGCAACACCTGGAAAAATACAGCATACTTCACTTAATTCTCCAAGGAAAGATTGAATGCAAATGCGGTCCAGGCAGAAAAAGAACATTATGGTTTCAAAATCTAAGGGACTGGTTTGGACTAAACTCAACAACACTTTTTTGTGTAGCTGTTGATAAAAATAGGATTGCCAGTATGATCATCAATGTCCTATGATGGATATGGCACAAGAAGAAGAAGCTTTGGCTCAATCCTTTTTTTCTCAATTCTTATCAGCTGTTTTGATGGTTTTATTTTGATATCCAATTCAGGAATGTAATCAGTACTTTTTAGAAAAGGCAATGACATTTCTGACTCAGTAATATTTTTCTTTCTTCCTTTCAGATGCTGCTCATTGTGTTCCATGCCCGCAGGATCAATATCCAAACAGCAAGCAAGATCTGTGTATCCCAAAGATTTTAAATTTCCTTTCTTATCATGAACCCATTGGGGTTATTTTGGCTACTTTTGCTATATACTTTGCATTTATCACAGGCTTTATCATATTAATTTTTATAAAGAACTGGAACACACCATTGTCCGAGCTAACAATCGGAATCTCAGTTGGGTTCTTCTTATCTCCTTACTTTTCTCTTATCTTTGTTCCCTGATTTTTATTGGCAAATCTTGCCTCCTTCAGGTAACAGCATTTGGCATAATTTTTTCCATTGAAGTTTCTTGTGCATTGCCAAAAACAATCATTGTTATCCTGGTTTTCATGGCTACAAAACCAGGAAACAAGATTACAGCATGGCTAGGACAAAAAGTGGCAAATACCATTGTTGTTTTTTGCTCCCTCATTGAAGTAGCAATTTGTGCTGCTATGTTGTTGATCTCATCTCCATTTCCAGATGTCAGCCTGGATTCACCAACTGGGCAAATGGAACTAGAATGCAGTGAAGGATCCATCAACATGATTTATTATGTTCTGGGCTACCTGTCCTTTTTGGCTATCATCAGCTTTATTGTAGCTTTCCTAGCCTGCAAATTACCAGACACTTTCAATAAAGCCAAGTTTATCACTTTTAGCATGCTGGTCTTTTGCAATATGTGGATCTCCTTTATTCCAGTTTATCTGAGCATCACAGGGAAAAAGATTTTGATTGTAGAGATTTTTTCTATCTTGGCCTCCAACACCAGCCTCTTGACTTGCATCTTCTTCCCAAAGTGCTACATCATTATTTTCAGGCCTGATCTCAATAGCAAAAAAGTTCACTGAAAAAAGGATCTATTAAATGAGTATGGAAATTTGAGTTTTTTTCCTTCTTTTTTATTATATTCTTATATTTATCCTAATGTATGTAAATTATTGTTAGCTAGCAGCTTATAATCATTGCAGAAATTAGATAGGCACAATGAATGAGATAAATGCTTATACAATTTGTCCAACTCTTACAAATAAATCCTGGATAAAAAGGCATATCTGTTAAAGGAGTGCATTACTATGAAGTTGCTTTGGATCTAACTTGAATAAAATGAACAAATATAAAATATGACATAAAAAAAAATCCAAATTATAGAAAGGCAAAAAGAAACTAGATAAGAGCAATAATTAACATGTAATATAAAAGGTATGTTTCCCAAAAGCTCACCTAATATTTTTGTTTTCTTTTCTTTTTTAATTCACTTATTCTGTGTCATTTTCACTTTCAGACTGCATGGAAGAAAAGTTGCCTTTTTATATTTAAATACTTTGCCCCTTATATATAAAAAGTAGTATAACACAGCATTATTTTTACATCATCATCTTCCATTTGCTCCAAATTTAGACTAACAAATAGAAAATTTTAGAGATAGAAATGGAGCTTCATAAAACCTGTTAATGTTCCTTGGCTTTGTTGATCTACAGCAGTTCAGCAATTACAATTTTTATTCTTTCCACTGTTTTAAGAAATATATGATGGGGAGGGTTGCAATGTATTATTTCTTGAAGTATGGAATACATCAAATATCCTTATGGATGTTCCTTATGGATTTGTTCAAAAATCAGAAAACTATTTTATTGATAAATCGCATGTATAGCAATACATTTTCTATAGTGTAGGAACCACTGAATGCTTCTTGCTGTTGTTCATGTTATATGACTGCTATTTGATGATCTGTAAGACTCTGCAGTATACCTACTTGAATGGACTATTGCTCTTGCTATGAGTTTCACATGGCTGTTAGACTTTCTGTTAGCTTGTGAGCAAAACTACATTACATTCATATCCTTAACTCTGGCACATCAACCACATTGACCATTATATTAATGAACTTGTCTTGCTCTGACATTTACTCAGAAAATGTATCCATTTAATATTTAGTTTGCAATGACAATAATCCAGAACTTTAAAATATTAATATTGATCAGTTTTTACTGGAATAAAAATGCTTTTTATGCCATTTCTCCAAAGCAGATGATTCTTAAAATATTTCAGTTTCTTCCAGAATTATTAACATTATGTGCTTATTGACTTTCATCTTGTTTACATTTTAATAATACAGGTTTACTACAGAATAAACTATATAGGCTATAAGTATTTTGCTAAATGGACAAACAAACAAATCTTTATTACAATCATAGACCAGCATGATAAGGATGACTCATGAACCTGCTTAAGGAGCAGGTGACAATCTGGCCAGAATGGCTTTTACACAACAGCGAGTTGTGCACCAGTTATGCCCTTAACTGAATCAACTATCTCTACTCACAGTAACTCACACCCTACTTACTTCCCATCTTGACTATTGCAATGTGCTCTACATGGGGCTGCACTTGAAAACCATCCAGATGTTCCAGTTAGTTCCAAATGCAGCAGCTCTCATGGTTTTCAGGTGTGCACATGTGTCACCCTGTGTTTGAAGACTTCAAACTCAGACAATCTACAGTCCAGGCAATGGGAGCTACCACTGATTTGCTTTTTCCTTTTTTCATTCTCAGGAACTATCAGGAATTCAGCTGAGAAAATGTGGCTAGAAGGGGCTAGGATTCTCAGTGCTAATTTGAACTTTACCATCAAGCACCATTTGCAAATGTCAACCTAAATTTATTACTCATACTGACTATATTGACCCTATTGTCACTCCTTTCCCCATTGAAATTTTAAAAGCACTTAAAAATGAACAAAATTATCTGTTCTACTACTATCACTAATACATGATCTAAAACCATCAAATACAAACAAATTAAAATAAATAAATATTTCAAAAATTAATTTAATGGCAGTAGTGTCAACACCCTCCATGCAGTTGAAACTAAAGCTTTTAATAAGGTCTTCTAACTTTGCAGAATGTTGTGTCCCCAGGAGAAGCAACTTAAAAGCCAAGTGTGGGTTTCTGTTAAAATGAAGTATGTTGATAATGATCCACTCCAAAATTTAATGAATCACCAAGGTTAAATTAAAAATAATAACTCCCATATGACGTATCTAATCTGACGATTTTTTCCCCTTTCTTGAAGAAATAGCAACATAAATCTATTGACAGATTGAACATGAAATTATGTTTGTAAAGAGCATGTGTTTATCTGTTGGTTTAATTTAAGTGACTGTAGATTAAAATTCCAAATTTTTCAAATTTCCAAATTCCAAATAAGGATGTCAGAAAAACTGAGGAAAACCTCTTAGAAGCAAGAAACTAGAATGGAATATTTGCTCTGAATAATCCTTTTATTTTAGATTGTAGAAGCATTGTACCTACAGAATATACCTGGGAACTATCATAGTGGCTGTATGTGGTCCCAGTATTCAGATTTCAAGAAAGAAGGTTTCTTTTTTAAAGATTTTTGAAATATATTATAATTACTATCTCATGTAGGTGAAATCAGACTCAGGGAAGACCTAAACAAAATGTAAAATTGTTCTGTTTCAAATAGGATAGCCAGAAACTAATTAGCATGCTTTTCCTCAATTTCACAAAGACGAATTTGGGACAAATGGAAAAGACCAATGAAGGACCACAAAACCAAACAAAAGTGATGGAATTCATTCTTCTTGGCTTCCCTGGATATCATTACATACAAATGTTCATCTTTATTATCTTCCTTATCATGTATACTCTAACGGTTTTAGGAAATGTTGTCATCATCATTCTCATAATCTTAAATCAGTGTCTCCATACTCCTATGTACTTCTTCCTTTGCAATCTCTCTTTTCTGGAAATGTGGTATACAACAGCTTCTGTTCCAAAGGCCCTTGCTACTATTCTTGGATGGAATAAAGCAATTTCTTTTACTGGCTGCATTATGCAGATGTACTTCGTTTTTTCTTTGGGATGTACAGAATACTTCCTGTTATCTGTTATGGCTTATGACCGATATTTAGCCATATGTTACCCACTACGTTATACGACCATCATGAACTTCCATTTCTCTAGCATGCTAGCAGGTGGGGCTTGGCTCTGTGGATTCATCATTATTTCCATACCAACTTTTTTGATCTCAAGGTTGACCTTCTGTGGACCCAATGTGATTAATCACTTCTATTGCAACATTGATTCCTGGATAGTTCTGGCTTGCAGCAACACCTATGATGTTGAAATGGCAGCCTTTGTTATATCCATCTTTGTTATATTGGGACCCTGTGCTGTAACTCTATTTTCCTACATTTATATCATCTCTACCATCCTTCGTATTCCTTCAGCCAAAGGGCAGCAAAAAGCATTTTCAACATGTTCCTCCCATCTTGCTGTTGTCATTATTTGGTATGGTTCCACTATTTTTCTCTATGTTAAGCCTTCTAAGCGGACCTCTTTAGAAATGACCAAATTAGTGAACATTTTGAGCACAGTTGTAACTCCCTTGCTGAATCCCTTTATTTACACACTAAGGAACAAAGAAGTAAAGGAGGCATTTAAGCATACAGTATGTTGGCATTAAAGAAGAATGATGATTTGTTGCTTATAAAAATAGGTTTCAGTTCAAATAGTTTTAAAGACAGTTTATATTTAGTTCTGTTTTTTATGTAATTTTTAAAATAACTTTATTAAGATTTTAATAAAAAAGGCAATTAAAAACTAAGAAAAAATAAGATTTAGAATGTAAAAAAATAGAAGAAAAGGAAGACAAAAATTTAAAAGTCAAAGACGGGAAGAAAGCTTTATTTCTTCTCTGCTTTTACATCCTATTTAAAAATATTTGGATGGGATTTTTAATTTCTGCCTCACATTGAGAATGCAATATTATTGTTGCAAATGTAGGTTTTACATCTGACAACAGGTTTAGACTCAGAAATGCAATCTACTTTCTCATTGAAACAATCTGATATTGTAGGAAATTGTAGGATATAATTGTAATATTGTAAGATATCTGTAGACTAGAGAGGAAACCCTGGACTACCAAAGCTGCAGAAAGAAGCTGATTATGGATTAGTGGTTTTATTCTCTCAACAGCCTCATAGGAAAGCTTGGAAATACCAAAAGTGGGCTACCCAAGCACTTTGCAGCAAAGTATACTTTTATTTTAGATACTCTTCTGTTTCTGAAACAATAGGTAGAAAGTCTATCTGGATTTGATTAGTTTTCTGTGTGGTAATAAGTCTACATATATATAGTTCTCTACTGATTAATGAATTGTTTTTAATTCATACTTAAAATTGGTTCTGGAAATTTTCTTTCTTCTTCAGTTTTCTTCACTGTGAAACAGATAATCTTGAAATCTGCAGACCACTCAATGTTCTTCAAGTATTTATTTTCCCATTTGGCCTAAGGAGTATCATTATAATTTGGTCAGGTGCAATTCATCTTTCCAAGGTTAAAAAGTTGTATTTTTAACACATGAAGAATATTATCTCCAATGTTCTGATTCTTTAAACAACAGTTTGACTGTTTTAAACTTCCAATCTGAAATTGGTCTAAGAGGGATAGCATGGGCTGAATCAATTAAACATAGGTACAATGCATAGTACATAGCATTTTCTCACTTCTCCCTGCAAGAATCCTGTGAAATAAGTTGCACTGAGGGAGAGTCATCAGCTCATAATCACTCAGTTAGTTCATGTACCATGAATCCAAGATTTCTGGTTTGCATTTGAACTGTTTAAATATTGTCTGTATTTCTGTATTTCTGCATTGCATCACCTGATCTCCCATCAGTTAAATCAAATTTGCAGCTAAGGTACTACAAGCACAGAAACATTTTACAAGATAAAATTTTCTAACTTCCTCACAGTGGTTGAATAATACATTAGTTTCTTTTCAAGCTGATAACATACATATCATCCAGGAATGAACAATCCTAGTCATTCCAAAGGAAGGGACAAATACAAGAGGGGAAAGTGGGGAGTCTAGGTGTTTGGTACACATTGCAATAAAATGGAAAAATTAAAATCAAAAGGCAAAATCTGCCTTTTTATAACAGTGATTTATATGTATGGAAATAACACATGTGGTTTGTGCACAATGCCATAATACTTTTTTTTCATTTCCCCCATCTTGTTACTTACTTTTAGTTTTATTTTGTTGAGCATTTTCTTAGTCATTATGTACTGAGTGAAAATTAATAAAATTGTAGCCCTAATAATATTTGTAAAATTAGTTTAAATGCAATATTTTACACTCAGAAAATATTTGGTGTCAACTTGATTTGAATGTATCCATGCCCTTTTAATGATAAATAACAATTAAAATAAAATGTCAATTTTAAATCATACTATCAAACAAATAAACAAGGATTTCACTTAAATAACATTTAGAAACTTCAATAAAAACAAATAGCTTTTATGCAACAAATTAAACATTAAAAAGTAAGATAATGTTGACCCAACTTTCTTTAAGATATAGATGAGAATAACTGAAATTTCAGATTGGTATCAGGGACAAATATAACATCAGAAAGTATTAACATGGATGACTAGGTTCACAACAAGCTAAACACAAAACAACTGATGAACTTGAATGCAACCCAAGAGCAGCCAACAGAATATAGGAGCTGGGTCATAAGTATTTTTGAGGGTTAAATGACCAATGGTAAATCAAAGGCTGCATTAGCAGTTTTCTATAAGTGATCAGAAGAATGATCCTGAACCCCAGGGACAGTAAGAACATGCAACATGGAATCCTGTGCTGAGTTTTAACAATATTTATGGGATCCAGTTTTGGGAGAGAAAAAATCCACTTGTGGAAGCAGAAGGAGCTACGTATTGAGAAGTGTGACAACCAGCAATGGTTTGATTTCTATGGGGAAAATGCATGATATGGATTGCTAGCAACATCATATATGCTCAGAAACATACCAGTAGCATTAACTATTAATAATCAAAGTTACCAGTAATTTGCTATAGTGGTGAAGATGCTGGCCTAGAAACCAGGAGACTATGAATTCTAGGCATAAAAGTTGGCTTAATGATCTTCACTCTCCCTCGGCCTTAATAATTTCACAGTGGGAAAATAGGAAAAGGAAGGCATCTTATGTATGATTGCCATCTTGAATAATTTATAAAAATAATAAAGGTGAGATAAAATATATTTTTGAAACTTTGTACAAAAATAATTTATTTGAATCAACTTCTCAAAGAATATTCCATCAAGAAGGATATGGCTAATATGAACCCACATGAAAGATCTTTGCCATCTGAGAGACACTTTCCTACTCTGTAATTAATGAAATCACTGGTATGTATTTATTTTCTTGCAGTCAATAACAATCAAGGCTAAAAATACAAAGAGATGAATGTGCTGAAGCTATAATTTGACATTAAGAGCTGTGGGCAATAGAAATTTATGACCAATTTGAAAGCCTGATGTGCAGAACTTTGCAACATTCTGTATGACTAAAAATGAGACTGTACAACTGTGGCATCTTTAAGCATGGAAACTTCCAGTGGCTGCTACTACTGCTGTTACAGTTGCTACTCCTTCCTCTTGCATGTGAAAATGTAACAAAAAAGTGTAGTCATTCTACAAGTATACAAGAAAATTTATATAGACCAGGAGAAGTGATTATTGGTGGCATTCTTTCTCTAATCTATCCTATAGTTCATTTCCACAATTTTAATGAAATTCCAAATAGGATATATGGCACTTTTATGTAAGTTTGCTCTCAAAGTACTTCTTATATTAAAACTACTACTATAAATTTAAATAAATAAATAGTAAACCCAGGTCCTTGGAAAGGACTCTATAGGTTGATAAAGTGACAAACTAAGTTTAAAACATGACAAACATCTGGCTAAATGTGCAACCAATCATAATAATACATTTATTAGATGTTATGAGAACTGACTGGAGTTAAGAAAGATATATCCCATTCTCAATCTTACATTAAACTAGTAAAGGTGGAACAGGTTCTTGCAACAATAATATTAGTAGAGCATGTGAATTAGGGTTGTGCAGCATCTACCCAGTTTCTTTAAACATTTGAGATTCACAAACAGTTTTAATAGTGATATGTCTAGGAATAACTCATTCTCAATCGTTTCTGATGCCAATGTATATAGTTACGATGCTGAACACTTTTTAAAATTTACTTCCATAAACAACTTCATATTTTTAATTATGTTTATTTTTTTAACTAAGAAGATTATCAGAATCCAAGCATTGTGAAACAGACAATCAAATTTTGGGTCTCTCCCTCTTTCCTCTTACAAATCCCCTAGAAAAATCACTATATAAACTGAATTGAATTTTTCCAGAGTTGACATATTCATTTTCTGGAAAACATTAAACCCTGTTCTGTCCATTTGTCTATACATGTATCTAAACATAGCAGCTGCTGCACTACCATTGCCTGCATGCCTGAATTCCAAAATGATTGTATCCAGTGCCTGGAGACTTCCTATAATTTTAATTTATAAAAGAGTTTTAGTTTTTCATGTACTGCATATGCTGGATATCTCAGAATTATCTCACAATATTAATTCATCCAGATCTGGAAAACAGATATCATAGACATCATAATTAAATAAATTGTTTATATTTATAATAATTCTTATGAAATAAATCACTTTTGAATATTTTACATTGATTACTTTCTTGCTTATCCTATTATTTTTCAACACCACTCCAACATATTCTTCAGCAAATAGAATTAAAAAAATAAAACAGTGGAAACAATATAAGGCAATGTTCTATTATTTGAAATCTCCCAGTAAAGTTAATTAGAAACTCTCAGCATAAAGTATAATTTGCAATAAAGTCTCTCAAACACTGTTCCTTTTTGAAAGTCAATAGAAAGATTTCTATTCTCTGATCTGTTTTCAATTTGTGAGAAGTGCATATCCACAAATTTATTAACAGCACTGAAATATTCCTAGAATTTCTGGGTTTATGGGTTGAAGATGAGTGCTAGATTAAGAATCACAGATTAGAGTAATTCTATTCCCATAAACAGAATTGTGGATATATCTCTTTCCCAATGAGAAAATATAGTCTTTCTATCTGTGGGTTAGAAACAATGTTATTTTGTTTCTGATGTCAATTTTTCCTGTTCGTTGTTGATGTTTTTGCAGAGTAAAGATGAAATATTATCAACATATTCTTGCCCTGATTTTTGCAATTGATGAAATTGATAAGAATCCAGACCTCCTGTCCAACATGACTTTGGGTTTTCATATTTACGACAATCTCTTTGATTCAAAGACAACATATGAGACTGTTCTGGACCTATTGTTCTCAAAGAAGAAGAATGCATCTAATTACAAATGTGATAAGAAACATCTATTATCCGTTATTGGAGGCTTCACTGTTGAAAACAGCATCCAGATGGCTACAATATTAAATATCTACCACAGGTATTATCTATCTTCCACAGGTGTGTGTTTATGTCTGCAATAACAATTTGGATTCTCATATTTGTTCTCGTTTATGACCAGTTTCTCTGGTGCTCAACTAAATTCTGTTCAACTAACTCTCTCGATAGTGAGAGACTTATAATTTTAATATAGTACTCACATACATGAAGCCAAACGAAGTGTAATTACTGTATATGATTTCCTTTCAATGGCTTGGATTTTGTATGCAAGAAGTTCTAGGTACTGACTGTTCAAGTGTTTAAATGATCAAATAAAAATACTATTTTGTGGCTGAGAATTCGTTCAACCATTCCATCAATAAAATGTACTCTTGGTGGGGTATTTTACATGATGGATTAGAAGATTTGAAGTCTCGCTAGTAGAATAATAATGCAGAATGTACTCTGTCTAGAAATTTGGTTGATGCCTACTTTGGGAAGTATTTTGCTTCAGATGCTTTTTAGATTTTTCCTGATTTTTAATGTTTAGAATAATTGAATCTGCAATTCTGCAAAGTTATTTAGTTATTTAATACTCAGTGTATTCTGGCATTTATTTCTGTAAGACATAATTTTACACATTTTATTTTTTAATATTATTGTTTTATAATCTTAACTAAATATAATATTACTTAAAAAGAAAAAAAGAAAAAAGTCTGAATAATTTGTTGTAGTTTAATTTGAAAACAATAAACAAAACATTTATATGAAGGCTTTATTAATCTTACTTGGGGGCATGTGCGCTGTTTTACTTTGGTAAAAAATGTTATCAAAATAGTATTATTTTTCTTCCATTAGCTCACTTATGGGGAATATCGGCCTGAATCAAGCAGTAAAACTGATTTCCCATCTCTGTACTGGATGGTACCCAGAGAATCTATTCTGTTTAGAGAGATAATCCAGTTACTTCTACACTTTCAATGGAAGTGGATTGGCCTTGTTGTTTCTGATGATGATAATGAAGAAAACTTTGTGCAGAAACTGATATGCTGGCCCAGAATAGCATATGCATCACCTTCCTGAAAAGTGATGTAGCAAAGAATTATCTCCTGTCAGTTACTCAGCTGAAAATACTAGAAAATTGATAACAACACTTCACTCAACAGGTGCCAATGTGATTATTCTTAGCATGGACTCTGAATTAATTAATATCTTAACATTATTCTTAGAGAAAAATGAATTAACATTCAAAGGATGTGTAGAAAAAAATTGGATCATGCCAGTCCAATGGTAATTCAGTATCACACCTAAAAATGAATTGCATGGTAAAAATATTTTCCATGGTTCCTTCTCTTTCTCTGTTCAAACAAATCTCGTGCCTGGGTTTAAAGATTTCCTTGATAACCTGAATCCAGATGACATACTGAATCACTTCTTATGTATGTTTTGGGAAATCGCATTTAATGCATGTGAAAAATGTAAAGGAGAAGAGAAACTGGAGCAACTCCCTGAACATGTATTTGAAATGGAAATGTCTAGTGAGAGCTACAATATCTACAATATTGTTTATTCCTTAGCACATGCTTTACATGCTATATATCTTTCTAAACAAAGGATCTTCCAGAGTAAATTTCAATATAAGCATTTGAATGTTCAGCCCTGGCAGGTTAAAAAAAATTGTTTTAGTTTATTTTATTTATTTATTTTATTTATCAATAGCGTACAAGATAATAAACATAAGTATAAATACAGAAAATGGGTATGAATAATTGGGGACAATAGGACAGGGACAGTAGACATGATTGTGCACTTATGCATGCCCTTTGCATACAAAAGAGTGTGAGTTTGGGGATGTGACAACAGAGTCAGGTAGTGTGTTCCAGGCATTGACAACTCTGTTGCTGAAGTCGTACTTTCTGCAGTCAAGTTTGGAGTGGTGTACATTAAGTTTATATCTGTTGTCTTCTCTTGTATTGTTGCAGTTGAAGATGAAAAAGTCATTGATTGGTACTACATTAAAGCAGATTATTTATAAACTATGCTTAAGTCAAACTGTAGGTGTAGTATTTCTAGGTTGTCCAACTTCAAAATCTCAAGCTTGGTGATGTAGGGTATTCTGTTGCGAACAGAGGAGTGTAGTACTCTTCTTGTGAAATACTTCTGGAGACACTCAATTGTCCGATGTACAGTGCAGATTCCAGACAGCAGAGCTGTATTCAAGTATTGGCTAGCCGTAGTTAGTAATTCAGTATTACCAGAGGAGAAGATTCTTAAGATTAGATTTACAACTCTTGAAGTTTTTTTGGCAATGCTGTTGCAGTGAGCTCTTGCATTTAGGTCATTAGATATGAGTACTCCAAGGTCCTTGACAGAGTGAGGGTCATCAACGAGGTTATATCTGCCTAGATGGTATTTGGTGTACTAATTTTTTTTACCAATGTGTAGGACAGAGCATTTGCTGGTCGAGATTTGGAGTTGTCAATTGTTTGACCATTTAGACACACAATCGAGGTTGCTTTGAAGGACGGTAGCCTTGTCGGTGGTGTTGAATACTTTTATGTCATCAGTGAAGAGGATGCAGTTGCTTATAAGGTGATCACAA